>PVJI01003577.1:0-121868 GCA_004026765.1 Micronycteris hirsuta
TGGGCGAGGACCCCAACTTCACAGACACACGTGTGTCCTGGCTGCAGGGCATCGGCAGTAGCTTGGGGACTTCAGGTGAGGTCACTAGGAGGTGACTTGCAAACAGATCTGGGACATGCCCCCCCCCCCCACGCACAGGCATGGACACACACGTCCCAGCCAGGAGGACAGGGAGGCCCCAGGATGTGAAAAGGGACAGAGGCTCAGCCTGCGATGTGCAGAGCAGGGGGACCGTCACAGACCAGCTTCCCCTTTCTGGCTGATTCGCTTTTGCGTTTTGTGGGGTTTTTATAGCAGCATGTTTTAGTTTTATAAGAAAAAGTCTACTCCAGAAATGCATTAATATTCACTGCTGGTAAATGCTGGGCCACAGGGCCAGCCCCAGGGGACCCCGTGATTTCCCCAGAAGGTCCTTCAGCCGTTCCAGTCTGCTGCAAGCCCTATCCCCACTTCCTCTCTGGGTCCCCCCGTGTCCTGCTCCTCACCCCTCAGCCCAAGGCCATCACTCAGAAATGAATCAGGCCCAGCTCCTGCCCCCAAGGGCCCCCTGCTGGACGAGTACACTTGCTCCGGGCAACAGGACCCACAGCAGCCCGAGTGTCCACAGGTGGGCGAACCAAAGGCGACACCTGCAGACAATGGGCAGTGTCCACCTGTGGAGAGGGATGAGGCTGTGACACCTGACGCCACGTGGACGCACCTGGAGGCGGTCAGGCTGAGTGAAATCAGCCAGACAGAAAAGGGCAGGTGCCGTGTGACTGCTCTTCCAGGAGGCCCCTGGAGGGGCAGGTCCACAGAGACAGGACCTGAAGGGCAGGTGCCCAGGGCTGGGGGAGGGGTGGAGAACGAGGCATTGGTGTCTGACAGGGACCAGGTTTCCTTTGGGGAAGATGGGAAAGTTCTCAGAACGGCTGCACAGCCGTGTGAGTGAGCCGAGGAACACTCTCCGGTAGTTACAGCGGTAGATCCATTATGTAGGTTGTATCGCACTTTTTTTAAAAGATTTTATTTATTTTTAGAGAGGAGAAGGGAGGGAGAAAGAGAGGGAGAGAAACACCAATGTGTGGTTGCCTCTCCCACGCCCCCTACTGGGGACCTGGCCTGCAACCCAGGCCTGTGCCCTGACCGGGAATCCAACCAGCGACCTTTTTTTTGCCTTGCGGGATGACGCCCAACCCACTGATCCACACCAGTCAGGGCAAGTTTTATTCAAAATTTTTTTAAAAACCTGTTTAACAGATAGCCGGAGGTGGCAGGGACCCTCCTGGTGATGGGACTCTCTCTGTCTTGGCCAGAGGCCGGGCCAGCGTCCCCAGGAAGCTGGGGAAGGGTGCACAGGGCCTTTGTGGGCTGTTTCTTACAGGAACCTATGAATTATCTCAGGAAAAAAAAAAAAAAGCTCACCTGCAAAGTAACACGAGAAGCACTGGGAACTGGCGTTCCGTGCTCGGTTACAAGGCGGCCGGCCCAGCAGAGACCTGCTGGGAAAGACACTCACGCCAGACGGCAGGGGGCGCACCGGCAGCCCGCGGCCGCGGGCGGCGCAGCCCGGCGGCCGGTGCGGCCCAGCAGCGAACCGAAGACCTACGCAGAACCTCGTGAGGCTTCTCTGCGATTGCGAGTCACAGTGTATTCACTGTGGGGCCCAAGACGCTCTTCTTCTTCCAGGGCGACCCCCGGGACTTCACAACGAACAACGTGAGTGCAGGACACGCCGTCAGACTGGGGGGGGCGCTGCAGGCCCGGGAACCCTTCCCCCAGGACAGAGGAGACGCTGGGTGCCCTCCACCCGCCGCCCTGAGCGGGGTGGGGGCTGAAGTAGGACTGCCGCCCGCCCGGGCCTCTGCCCGCAGCAGCCCTGGGGCAGGGCCCCCCCACCCTGCCCTCACCGGCCTGGACGTGAGACGCCAAGTTGGCCGGGTAGCAAGAGCCCCAAGTGTCAAGGGGGGCTGGGAGGGCCACCACTAGTGGGGGTGGCCCCGGACCCCGGGAGTGGCAGTGGCACTAACGAGGTGGGCCGCTGGCTGCCTGGGTCACCGCCTGCCGATGACCTGTCCCTGTCTCTGGTGTGACTCCTGTGCTTCCCCCGAAGGTAACTTCCCAGCCGGGTCTCAGCATCTCCCCCGCTTTCCCCAACGGCCGCCCACGCCTGGGCATCCCCCGCCCCCGCGCCCCCGTGGCTGGGGCGGGCCTGCAGGCGGGCCAGGCAGAAGGACCCTCCTCCCGCTGGCCACCAGGGGGCAGCAAACGCAAGCCCCAGTGGGCGGGGACTGGGGGCCGCCGCTGGGCCTGGGTCTCCATCCCCAACGGGCGCAGGGGGAGCTCCAGAAGTCCCTCCGAGGCGCTCGCAGGGGGGTCGGAGCTGCAGGGACAGAGCAGAGCGGGTGAGGGAGCTTCGCGGGGCATCCCAGTGCCCCGAGCACGCCTGATCCCCCCCAGGGGACACCCCGCCCCCACCACCCCTCCTGGCCCAGCGCTGCGCTCACCAGGGATAGTGCCACCTCCATCTCAACCATGTCCCTTTCCCAGCTCAGAGCTGGGCTGTCGCCCTGAGAACTTCTGGGACAGGAAGGAGAGCAGGGAAGTGGCGAGGGGCACCTGCCCGGACCCTGCTGGACCCCCATGTGCACCCTGTACTGCTGCTGCTGCGACCCTGATCCGTCTCCACTTGGGGGTGGGCGGGGGGATGAGCCTGGGATCAAGCTTGGCTCGAGGGCCGGAGAGCGCAGCCGCGAGGGTGGCCAGAAGGCGGCGGCAGCAGCCGCGGGGTAGTGGCTGCGCCTTTATGCATCCTGGGCGGTGAGGCCGCAGGAGCCCGCTCTTTCCCACGCTCAGCAGCCAATCTGCGGCCAGGGCTGGACAAAGAGCGACACCCCCCACCCCACAGGCGCCGCTGGGCTGGGATAATGATGCGCCCCCGCCCCCCGCAGGTGGGGGTGGGGGCCGGGGACAAGTGGGGTCGTCAGCTGGGACGTGCCCTGCCTCTCAGGTTCCCCCAGTGGCCCAGAATGCAGAGGCCAGAGGAAGCGGCCATTCCTGCCCACGGAGCATCCAAGGAGTCCCTCCCCTGACCCCACCGCCCTGTGCTCTAGGCCAGGGGTGTCAAGCTCATTCTCACCAGGGGCCACATCCACCTTGTGGTGGCCTTCAAAGGGCCGAATGTGATTTTAGGGCTGTAAAAATGTGAGTACTCCTTAACAGTTAAGCGAGAGCTCGGCACTGCCGCGGGGTAGAAACCAGGTGCCGGCCGGATAAAACAAGGCGGAGGGCCAGAATCGGCCGGAGGGCCTTGTGTTTGCCCGCTGTGCTCGAGGCACAGGACACGCATGCCCACTGAACCTCCTCTGGTCTGTCCCCCTGAGCCACACCTGGTCCCTCCTCTGGGCCTCTCCAAGTCCTCACACTGACTGGTGCTCCTACCACCCAGGGAGCTCTCCCAGCCAGCCAGTGGCTCGGCCTGGCTGTCCTGACTTGGTGACAGAAGAGGCTGCTAGGTCAGCCCAGGATGTGGGAACCTCATGGAGATACCACGTCAGGGAAGGAGAGTTTACCACCGGGGCCAGGGTCGCTGCCCCCCGATCATCCCCTGCCTCCTCCTGGCTTTCTGAAAAGCCAGGCTTCAGCCTCCACCTCCTCCAGGAAGCCCCCCTGACCTCCTCCCTTCCCCAGACTGGTCTTTGTATTGTCAGTCATAGTCACAGGTGCCCTGGGCAGTTAATTCCTGGGGCAGGGCCCTAACACCCTGCCCAGCTCCCCAGGACCCCGCGCTTTTAGACAGCTGACTGAGGGGCTCTGCCCCCAGCAACCCAGGGAACGGGCCGCATTTCTCAGACGAGGGAGCTGCGGTCCAGGAGAGGGCCTTGCCCAGCCCTCCGCCAACCCATGTCCCCTCCTGTGGCACACGCGGTGTGACCGGATGGGCGGCTGGGGGTGTGAGACAAGGAAGCAAATGGGGTGGGGGGGCAGGAAGCAGAGCAGAGCCAGGCTTGGGGGCAAGGGAGCGCCGGGGTGAGGCCTGGCAGGGACGTGAGGTGGGGAGGAGGAGGCGGGACAGCGAGAATGGGAAGCCCCCCCTCCAGGCCTTTCTCCCAGGCACCCAGGACGGGTGAGGGACCCGGAACTATGCCAGCCTCGGGCCAGCAGGGAGAAGGCCCGCAGCTGGCGGTCACTGCCTGAGACTGCTCCTGAGTGCCCAGCCCTGGGGCCTCTGGGGCCCGCAATGGTCCTGGGCAGAGGCCACCCCTGTGGACACAGGCCCTGCTTGGGGGTGGCCAGGTAGGGTACGCTGGGCCCCTGCTTCCCGCCAGCCGCCCTGCCCTGAATGGCTGGGAGCCTTTTGTGGGCGAGCAGCTGGCGGCCCTTTATGTGGGGCTGTGGGAAAGTCTCCGCGCAGCCTCTCACAGCCTCTCAAAAGCCGGATTATCTCGCCCTGGCCGGCAGGACACCCTCTCAAGGACGTCCCCCCAGTGGGGCGGGGGTGGGGGCGCCTCTGTGGAGGCGCAGTCTGCCAGGCCCTGGCCAGGAAGGGTCCCCTGAGCTGAGAGACCCTTATCACCAGGCTCCCAGCCCCCAGAGTCCAGCTGCCTGGACTCAGACCTGCCCTCAGGACAAGTGGGGCTTTGGGGGGCCCATGCCCACAGCACCCCTCCCACCTGCCCCTCCTGGTTGTCCAGCTCCTGGCCCTTCAGGGGACGGTCAGCAGAAGGGCTTGCTTGGGGCTGACATCCCCTCCCCCACTCACAGAGCTGCACTGACCCCGGCCAGGTCCAGGGCTGAGGCCAGACTTGGGGTGCTCCAGGGACCTGGCTGGGTGGGGTGGGTGGGGACGACACACTTACTTAGCGCCTGCTGCATACGGGCTGAGCAGGGCCTTCTTTCTGGACCTGCTCAGAATTCTGAGAGGAAAGCAGGACCACACCCACCCCCCACCCCCCACCCCGGCACTCAGAGCAGGGGACAGACCCACACCAAGCTGCTTGTTGAGGTCACACGGCCTCTGATGCACTTTGACCCTGGAAGTCCACCTTTTCCCTGCTGCATCGGCCAGCTCCCAGGAACCCGAACGCAGTGGGGCAAGCGGAGCCAAAGCCTGGCGGCGCCCAGGCAGCACATGCCGAAGAGCCCGGCGTTGCTGCCAGCAGCGGCGTGCTGAGGCAGCCTGGGTGCTCTGCCTGCGTCACTCCCTTGTCCTCGGCACGCGCCTGGGATGGACTGGCACTAGCCCCGTTTCACAGATGTAGAAACCGAGGCCAAGAGAGCCCAGCCGCTGAGTATCAGTGCCTGAATTCAAACCCTGAGCCCGCAGTCCTACCCATGAGGCCAGGCTGCCTCCAGAGGGTCTCCGGGGGGCACCCAGGGGCTGCAATCCAAAGCCAGTGAGGGGCAGGGGCAGCAGCAGGGGAGGGGGGCCTAGGGGGGAGGAGGCAGGCGTGCCCCTTTGTCCCCTTGTCAGGGCAGGGCTTGCAGGGGCCACCAGGGGGCTGTGGGAACGGGAAGGCGCTGGCGGGGCCAGATGTGAGCCTTTGCTGGGGAGCGGCCAGTCCCCCACCTTCAAAGGCCACCTGGGGAGCCCCGTCCCGCTGGGAGGACTGCTCCCCAGATGGCCTCTGGGCTGCAGCTCCACACAAAGGCAGGCGGTCAGGCGAATGAGTGTGTCACCGGCACGCACCTTTTGTGCAGGATGAATGAATGTCCTCGGGCGGGGGCGGGGGTGGGAAGCCACCCTGAGCGGCCCAAGTTCCCCTCTGGGCTGGGGGGTGGGGGGGCAGGGCTTCGAAGCTGTTGCCTGGGAAGAGCCCCGCACCCCTGGGCCTCTCTGTGTGGCATCAGACTGACAGAGCCCACAGGTCCCGGGAGACCACTGAGGGGCCTCTCCCACGGAAACTCAGAGGAACGGAGGCCAAGGGGGCACTGGCAAGGCTGCGCTCTCCCCCACCAGGGCGGTGGGGGCTGCGCGAGTGTGGGGCAGGGGCACCGGGAAGCGGCAGGGCCCGAAGAGCTCAGTGCTTCACTCGGCTCAGCAGTCACAGGTGGGGCGGGCCCACCGAGGCCAGGGTTGGGGGCCAAACCTGGGGGATTTCAGACACTCTGTGTCCGTACCATGGCTCAGAGGGGGGACTTCCAAAGCCAGCACCCAGAAATGACAGGCCCCTCGGCACCCCCCAGGCTTCCCAGATCTTGCACCCACCAGTGGGTGGCCCCACCCTCCCCTGCTCCCACTTCCAGCGTCAATCACCCCCCTCAGCCCGCTGCCGTGGGCTGCTGCTGTCCCACACTGTCACCCCTCAAGAAGGCAGGGTGCACCCACCCCATGCTGCTTTTGGGAGCTGCAATGACCTGGGCAGACAGCGAGGGATCTGGCAGGCCAACTCCTCAACAGCCAGATGGGAAACCGAGGCCCAGAGCAGGAAGGAAGGGAACGCCAGACAGACCCCGCGAGCGGAAGGGGCAGGCAGTGCCCGCCTGGACCCAGTGAGGGAGGGGAGCGGGTGCTTTCAGGACGACACCGGTCTTTCCCAGGTGCAGAAACACAGCTCGCTCTGGGGGCACAGACCCTGACGAGCGTGGAAGGGGAGGCCCCTGGGCCCTGGAGGAAGCACAGGTGGCCAGCAGGGGGTTCAGTGATCACCTTTCGGGGGGAGGGGCAGCTGCCCCATCTGCCCTAACCCCAGGGCGAAGCCCCTGCTGGCAGCGCGGCCCTGGGCACACATGCGCCTCAGTTTGCTCACGGGCTCCTGAGTGGGGGTCCCCCAGCAGCCCCAGTGGAGAAGGGTGGGTGGGCGAGGCCCCCCGGGGGTGGTCAGGGCAGCAGGTAACACAGCTCACAGAGCACACCACCCCCCCAAGGCTGCAGCCGGGAAACAGTTTCTGAAAAGAGCCCGACTGCAAATATTTTAGGATATTTTGGGATGGTAGGCCGTGGCTCCCCCCATCCAACTCTGCCTCAGACCACAGAAGCAGCTCCCCCGTCTCCCCCCCACCACACCCCCGCCCCGACGCAGGAAGGAGGCCGGGCTGCATTCCCATCACATCACGTTCACGTTTGTGGGTGCTGAAATTGGAATTTCATCTCACTTCCACGACTCACAAAAGATATTTCTTCTTTAGCCCTGGCTGGTGTAGCTCAGTGGATTGAGCGCGGGCTGGGAACCAGAGGGTCCTGGTTCGATTCCCAGTCAGGGCACATGCCTGGGTTGCGGGCCAGGTCCCCAGTGAGGACCATGTAAGAGGCAACCATACATTGCTGTTTCTCTCCCTCTCTGTCTCCCTCTCTTCCCCTCTCTCTAAAAATAAATAAATAAAATCTTAAAAAAAAAAAAATTTTCTTCTTTGAACGTTTGTTTCAACCCTTTGAAAATGTGACAGCCACTCTGGGGAGGCGCAGGGGCTCCCCCCGCCCCGCCCCTGCTCTGTGTTCAGGCCTCTGACCCCTCAAACCCAGTAGGTGGACACTGGCTTGTCCCCGGTTTACAGATAAGGAAACTGAGGCAGGGAGAGGCCACCCAGTGGGGAGACTCCCAGGGGGACGCCCCTAGGCGGGGCTATGGGCGCGCGCAGGCCGTTCCCACGCTGGGCGCAGGGGGGCCGCGGAAGCGTGCCTGGGCCCCCGCGCGTTAGCGCCGGGCTCTGGCTCTGAATGAATGAGGGCGGCCGCGGGGGGCGCGGGAGGGGGGTGCCTCCCAAAAGACCATCTGGCTCCGCGTTATAATAGAGCGATAAAGGGCTTGTCTGCCCTCAGGGGTTGGGAACGGGCTGCTCTCTGACACCGGAGGGTTTTTAACCAGCTCCGGAGGCGACCGGGCCATGCGGGCGGGGTGGGGGTGGGGCGGGAAGGGGCGCGGCCACGTGGGCGGGTGAGGCACCTGAGGCGGTGTGCAGGGTAAGACCTGGAGACCCCGCACTTTCCCACCGCCCACCCCTGTGCGCTCCCCTGGCCAGCGGAGAAACTGAGGCTCAGTGGCATGGGCTGGCCTGGGCTGGCCTGGCCCTGGGTCTGCGCCCAGCTACTCTGGAGTCCGAGGCGCTGCCCATTGGGGAATGTGGGGCCTGGTTTGATCCACAAAAGCCAAGTTTCCAAGTCTGGCCTGGGGACTCCACGCGACAGCGGGTCGGGGGTGCGTGGGTCACCCCACTTTGGAGGGCACGAGCCTCTCGGGTTGTCGGACACCCTGCCACACCCCGCAGCCTGGTCCCAGGGTGGAGCCTCCCAGTGATGAGCTGGGGGACACAGCCCCCTCTCCAGGAGCCAGCGCCTTGTAAGGGGAAAGGCTGCTGTTCCAGGCTTGGCAACCACCCAAGGGCAGCTTCTTGGGGAAGGGCCTGGCACCCCTGAATCACAGAATCAGACTGGTCAGCAGGTGTGTGATCTGACCCCATCTCAGAGGCCCACCCCAGCCAGCCTGGAAAAAGGGGCGTCTGCACTCCGGCTGGCCCCTCCTCGAGGGTACTCACACACAGCCCTTCCTGAGCCATCCCTCCCCCGGTCAGAGCCCTGGGGGCTCCCCACAGCAGAAGGAGAGGTTGGGGTGCAGACAGGGGGTGTGTGGAGGGCCCTGTCCCCTGGCTCAGTTCACTGGCCACATTTCTGGAGAGAATTCCAGGCGGCGCCCGAGCAGTCAGCCCCGCAGTGGGGGTCCCTTCTGGGCCTGGCCGGACAGGCCAGGTGGGGGTCCCTGCTCTCTTCTCAGCAATGACCCAGTCCCTCCAGAAGGTGGTCTTAGCAGAAAAAGCTCGTCTTACACAGGTAAACTGAGGCACAGAAAGGCCCGGCGTGTGTTTAACAGAAAGCCTGCCCCTCGCGTCCACCCCCGAGGGCCCGCCCCCCCCCTACCCTGCCTCCCTGTGGGGAGCTTGCTCAGACGGAAAACTTCAAGGGTCCGGCTGCATCTCAGCCCTGCCTGCAGCGTGCCAGGGTGGGGGCAGGGCACGCCCCGTGCCACCCAGCCCAACACAGTGAGGCACCGCTGCGGGCATTGTCGGTGGCCCTCCACAGCGTTTCTGGAAATTAGAGAGGGGTCTGGGGACCACCCCACCTCAGATGGGTGAGAGGAGGCCCCGGGGAGATGGTCGTGGGGCCCCCAGCCCGGAAAACACAGAGCAGTTGCCCGTCAGGAGCTGAGAGGCTGACCTCCGGCTGAGGGGTTCTGGGCCTCAGGGCGCCAGAGGGGAAACTCAGGTCGGAGTCAACTGGGTGAGTGGAGAGGAGGAGTGTGCAGGAGGCAAAATTGCCCCACCTCCCGTCCTGAGCTCAAGCCTCCACTTCCTCTGACCGTGAGGAGGGGGAGCTGGAGGAACCCCCCACCTGTCTGGCTGACTCTGTGGCCTTGGGCAGCCCCTCCTCTCTCAAAGCCTTGGTGTCCTGCTTTGTGCAACGGGCTGGCGATAGCTGTCGGAACTCCCGGGGGCCAGAGCTGCTGGCGCTCCTGGACACCGGCGTTCCTTTAGCCCAAGTGAAGGGGGCAGCCCCCACCTCGGGGAGGCGGACAGTGTCTCACCTGGAGAATCAGGCCCCACCCCCAGACGCCCATCCGCCACACCCTTACAGAGAGGCCATGCCAGGAGTGCTAGTGGAGACTGGCGGGCGGGCGCCTGGGGTTGGGCGTGCCTGGGGCTGAGAGGGGTCGTCTGCTGGCGGGATCACTCACTCAGCAGCACGCAGATGGCCAGGCCCGGCTGCCCTGGGGAGAGGGTGCGGCCAGCTCTCTGCAGCCTGGCCTCTGTCATAGGGTCACCAGGCGGGGACAGGGAAGGACCTGGCCTCTCTGCTGCCATGGCCTGTGAGGTCTTTTTTTAGGGCCTTGATCTGGCTCTGAGGGAACTGCCCCCCAGCCCCCTGCTGAGTCCAGCATAACACTGGGAGGAGGGCTGGTCCGAGCACTGAGGGCCCCCACCCCCTGAGCCCCCAGGTCCCTTCTGGCTCTGCTGTTGACTGACCAGCTGGGACCCTGGGCTGAGGCCATGGGCCTGCAGGCAAGTTGCTTCCCTCCTGCCCACCTCGGTCTCCTCACCTGTGAAATGGGCTTAATGCCTCCTGCCTGAGTGTGGCTGGCAGCCTGGAGGAGCCACAGTGTGGCACTGAGCAGGGACTGACCCCCACACCCCCACCCCGCCCTGGCCAGCACAGGAGGGGGCTGCTGGTAGGATCTTTCCTGGCCCACTCACCCCGGGGCCAGGACCCAGCAGCTCCCAGAAGGGGGCCCAGTGCGGTGCTGGCCCGCCAGGGGCAGGCAGGGCCGGCTCGCTGAGGACGCCTGCGGGGGAGCTCAGGGCCAGGCCCTTTGTTTCCAGAGCCCAGGGCACACTCGAAGTCACAAGCGTGCAGCTGCACATGCACGGGCACACGTGCAGGGAACTGCCTCCAGCAGACCCGAGACCCCGGCCACCGCTTCAGCTCTCCACGAGGCCCATGCCCTGAAGTCCTCTCTGCTCTGGGGGCACACACCCTCTCTGTCCTCAGGCTGGGAAATCAAGGTGCCAACAGCAGCCGGCGGGGGGGGGGAGGGGGGAGGGCGAGGTTGCCCGGCTGGGGAGGAGGGTGTGTGGCTAGTCCGAGGGGCATTCCATGTGCTCCCACCGCCGAGCAGCCGCCGCCACCCTGTCTCCAGAACTTTCCGTCCTCCCTAACCGCACCTCCGCCCCCAGGAAACACTCCCCACCCCACACGGCCGTCTGCTCTGTCTCTGTGGGCCTGAGTCCTCCAGGGCCCTCCTGGGAGTGGAGTCTGTGGTCTCTGTCCTTCTGTGTCTGGCGCGTGTCACTCAGCGTGACGTCCTCCGGGTCCATCCAGGTCACAGCGCCCGTCACAGCTTCCTCCCTTTTAAGGCTGAGCGACGTCCCGTGTGTGGCTGGACCACCTCCTGCGTGTGTCTGTCCTCCACGGGCACTGGGCTGTTGCCACTCTTGGTGACTGTGAGCAGTGCCGCTGTACACGGCGGGGGTGGGGGGGCCACACGCATTTCTTCAGCCCCCGCTTTCGATGGCTCTTGGGACACGCCCAGCAGTGGGGTGGCTGGGTCCTTGGTCACTCCATGTTTAAATTTTTTTTTAAGATTTTATTTATTTATTTATTTTTAGAGAGAGGGGAAGGGAGGGAGAAAGAAAGGGAGAGAAACATCGATGTGTGGTTGCCTCTCACGCACCCCCTACGGGGGACCTGGCCTGCAGCCCAGGCATGTGCCTTGACCAGGAATTGAACCGGTGATCCTTCAGTTCGCAGGCCGGTGCTCAGTCGGCTGAGCCACACCAGCCAGGGCCATGCGGAGTGTTGGAGGGACCTCCACACCACGTCCACAGCAGCCGCACCACCTGCAATCCCAAGCCCCTCTTTGGCACACGGAACAAACGCTATGCTTTGCAGCTGGCCTGGGTGGGCAGTTGCGGGGTGGGGGTTGTGCAGAGATGGGCCCTGGTCCTGGATCCCTGGAATCTAGCACAATGACGCCCTGATGGCCGTCTCTAGGGACGCGTTCACTCTAGACACCCCACTCCACCTGGCCGAACTCTCAGGCCTCCTGGGCTGGGGGTGGGCAGGACAAACACTCCCTCGCCCTCAGAGCCTCAGCTGGAGGAAGGACCCCTCCCCAGCTGCCAGGGGCAGCCGGGCAGAGGATCTGCTTCCCCCCCTCCAAAAGTTCCGGGTGCTTGTGTGCAAAGCCTGTCAGCCTGGAGCAGCCCTTCAACCCTCCCTCCCACCCCCACCCCCGCCCCCGCCCCCTCAGCTGCCCCTCCCCCGCTGCACAGCCACTCACCTTGGACCGCGTGAGCCAGGAGCCCCGCGACTTTCCCACACTTCTGCCCCATTCACAGTGTTAAACGGCCCACAAAGGCCAGGCGTGTGCCTCGGAGGCCCGAGCTGCCATCTGGCCTGCACTCGGGGCGGGAGCCAGGCTTTCATCAGCCGGGCAGGGACTTAACGCCATTCATTTCATATTTCCCACAACCGAACGTGGGATCAAAGCCGCTGCGGTGGGAGAGGGGGGTAGCGGAGGGAGGGAGAGGCAGCCCTGAGGCCCACCCTCACCTCTGGCGACCACCCCGCCTTGTGGGTGGGCGAGCACTTCGGGCCCAGTGGGGGCTGGGCTGTGACTCCTGGCACGCGTCTCCTTTGGGCCGGGAGCTGGCTTGGAGAGGGGCCGGGGCAGGGCACGAGCCCAGCCAGCCACCCCCCGCTGCGGCTGGGGACCGGGGCGGAGGGCCCCGCCTGGGTGCTGCTCTGGGTTCCCACTGGCCGCAGGCAGTGTGGGCGGTCCGGCCTCATGTTGGCTCCGGCTGCTTCTGGTCGGTGGAGGCTGTGGCCAGGGCCCGAGTAGGCTTGGGGCTAGCCCCTGTCCCTGCGCCCCCTCAGCCCTCAGCTGAGCACCTCCTGGGCGTTGGGCCCCCGCTGGCAGGGTGTGGGCCACAGGGACACAGCCAACGAAGTCATCCTGCCCCCCCCCCAGCCCGGCCCCAGGGACACACCTGACACAAGCCCCACTTTGGCTGCAAACACAGCTCCCTGGTCATCACCACAGCCAGCCCACATCGACAGGGTGGGCCACGGCGGCACCCGGGGCTGCAGAGCATAGAGCCTGCGGCCTCGCCAGCTCGCCTTGGTGCCTGGTGCATCAAACCAGGGCCACGGTCTGCAGGACGGTCCCCTCTCAGTGCTCGGCATCACCTGCCTCCGCCACCCGTCCAGGAACTGTGTCCCCTTCAGGAGAGGAGTAGGTGGGGGAGGAGAGGGCAGACCAGGTATCAGAGGGTAAGTAGGGGCTGCCTTTCCTCCTCCTCCAAAGCCACCTGAAGGTCCCACCCTGGGAACTGCCCCCCAACTCATCCCAGTGGAGGACCAGCTGGCTTGGGGGGCCGTGCTGTGCTGTCTGCAAGCCAAGCCATCCTGACACCATCCTGCCTGCTTCCCGGATGGGCCCTTCGCTGGGTAACCAAAGGCTCCTTGTGTGCAGTGGGGGATGGACTTCTGCTCATAGCCGTGGGCTGCTGCCAAGACCCAGGGAGGGGGAGGGTCTGCTTGGGCCCTTGTTAAGGCTCCGAGGTCCCAGCCACACTCAGACGGGCTGCCATCCAGGGAACCATGCTCCTGGATGTCAAGGCTGGCAACAGTGCCCTGCTGCCAGCCGCCACTCCCGCACCGAGCCCCACCTGCCCCTTGGCCCTGCCTGCACATTCCCTGCCCCTTGGCAGTGCCCAGACTCAGCTCCGCCCCTCCCTCAGTCCCTGCAGGACAACCAGGCTCCTGGCTGCAGGATGAGAAGACAGGACTGCTCCGGCAGAGACGAGCCGCCAGCAGGCCCTCTCCTGGGGGCCCAGGGTGAGGCTGGTGGCCCAAAGCAGCCACAGACCCTCCGCTGGCCAGGCACCAGGATTCCCAGCTTTCCCATTGGGTCCCTGGGGGCTCGTCGGAGCTGGCACAGCACCCCTGTTGGCTCCAGGCCTGCCCTGCTCCAACCCGCACATCTGCCACCGACACCCCCACCCTCGAAATGTCCAAGGAAAGCAAGCCCTACAAGGGCCCACCCAGCTGGGCACTCGTGAGCAGCGACTGCAAACCGGTGCCCTCCAGTGCTCTGTGGACAGCCAGGGTCAGACTCCCTGGGGGGGGGGGGGCTGGGGGGACCTCAGGGGCACCTGCTGGTTGGCAGCACCCCAGATGCCTCTGCCTGACAAGCTGCTGCCCAGGGCGAAGTGTCCGACAGGGCTTCCTTGGGTCCGGTCTCTGCGAAGCTCCCCAAGCCCAGCTGGGGCGGGGGTGGGGGTGGGGCATGGCCATCCACATTCTAGCTCTGGAGAAGTCAAATGTCCCAGGCGACATCCTGGGGGCTAGCCACAGAGGCCAGTAGGTGTGATCCTGAGAATGCGGGACCCTCGCCCACCCGCGCACAGGGAGATGGAGGCGCCTGTGCAGAAGTGTGGCCTCGCCTGGTCCCCCTCCCTGGGGGGACAGCAGGTCCCTGTGAGGGACGGTGCCCAGCGCCCTGGAAGCTACCGCATTCGTTCATCCTAAAGCTGTTCCCTCATCGCTAGTGGCCTCTGCCAGCCAGCAGCAGAGGGGGAGGAGGGGCAGGGGAGGGGAGGGGAGGGGTCGCTCCTTCCTGCCCCCCTGGTCTCCACAGCCTGGGAAAAGGCAGCATATTGAGGCGCGGGGCTCCCAGCGTCAGGCCCGGGATGCTAATGAGGGCGAGCGCGTTCCCACAGCCCGGACATTGTGCCGCGCGGCCCACCTGCTCCTCGGGGAGCACCCATTGTGCCCGCGCCAATTCACAGGCAATTTAGCGTGCGCTAATGGGCCGGCGCCTTTGTGTGGCCCGCGCCCCCATTGGCCGCCGAGTGTGGGAACGGCCGCGGCGCCCGGGCCCCAGGCGCCAGCCCGCCGCCCGCGCCTACATAAGGGCTGGTCCGCGCCGCTCGGACGCGCCCGGCCGCCCGCCGCTCCCTGCTCGCCGACCGCCTCTCTCCGCGCAGGCATGGCCCCCAGCACCGTGGCTGTGGAGCTGCTCAGCCCCAAAGAGAAAAACCGAGTAAGTGCGCAACCCGCCGCGCGCCGCCCCCGCGCCCCCCGCGCCGCCCGCTGGCGGCCCTCCTGACGCCCCTGCCCCCGCAGCTGCGGAAGCCCGTGGTGGAGAAGATGCGCCGCGACCGCATCAACAGCAGCATCGAGCAGCTGAAGCTGCTCCTGGAGCAGGAGTTCGCGCGGCACCAGCCCAACTCCAAGCTGGAGAAGGCCGACATCCTGGAGATGGCTGTCAGCTACCTGAAGCACAGCAAAGGTGAGCCTCCCGCCGCGGGCCGCGCCGCGCCGCGCCGCGCCGGCCCCCGCCGCGCGCCCGGCCACGCTCACTGCCGCCCGTCTCCCCACAGCCTTCGCCGCCGCGGGCCCCAAGAACCTGCACCAGGACTACAGCGAGGGCTACTCGTGGTGCCTGCAGGAGGCCGTGCAGTTCCTGACGCTGCACGCAGCCAGCGACACGCAGATGAAGCTTCTCTACCACTTCCAGCGACCGCCAGCTGCGCCAGGCGCCCCCACCAAGGAGCCCAAGGCGCCGGCGCCCACCCCGGCCAAGGCCAGCGTCGC
Source organism: Micronycteris hirsuta (assembly GCA_004026765.1). Lineage (NCBI taxonomy): Eukaryota > Metazoa > Chordata > Mammalia > Chiroptera > Phyllostomidae > Micronycteris > Micronycteris hirsuta. The sequence continues at coordinate 15,068 of PVJI01003577.1, forward strand.
CGCACACCAGCCCTCCTGCGGCCTCTGGCGGCCCTGGTGACTCAGCCGGAGGCGCGCGCTGCAGCCCCGGGACCGGAGGGGAAGCGCCTTCCCGTCCGCCTGTGCCGCCCGGGACTCGGACGGCCCCTCCTCTCACAGGCGCGCTCCAGGCTGGCAGGCCAGCGGTAGGGTCATTCTCAAAGAATGTGTGTGCAGAGTCCTTGTCATGGAGGACAGTCAGGGCCCCCCTTCTGCCAAGTGTCCGACCCCATGGGGTTGTTCCGTGTTTGCATTTCAGCAAGTGACTTCTGGGAAGTCCCCGCCGCCCGGGGTTCTATGACATTCGTAGGCATCAGGGGCGCGGCGCCCCTGCGTGTAGAGGACGTTCTTCAGGGCCCGGTGCCACCGGGCCGGGGGCCTGGGGCGCGGGCGTGCCTGCCGCGGCACATTTGCCTTTTGTGAAGGCGGAACTCAAGGTGCATCCTCATAGGAAGGAGTGTCGGCCTGGATGGGCGCGGGAGGACCACGCAGAGCTGCTGCGTGGTCTTGGCCGTCTGGTCAGGACTCACAGTGGGCTGTGGGGGAGGGCGGGGGTCTCCGCCATGACCCTTAAAGGCTTCCTCTGTGGGTGGGCCGCACGGGCCTGGCTGTGCGCTCGGAATCTGAACCCGGTCTCGTGGGAGCCACGGGACTGTTCTGCAGACTTCCAATAAAATCCGACTCCTCAGTCCTCCGCCGTCCGTCTCTCGTGCCTCGAGGGTCCTTGGCGGCCGCCAGGGGTGAAGGGGAGGCGGCATGATCCTGTGTGCAACTGTGGGTGGGATCCTCTGGGCAAGGAAAGAAGGGCTGGGTGCTGGCAGGGAGGGAGGGAGGAGGGGCTGGTCCACAGGGGCCTGGCCGCACCCCGTCCCCCACAGGGGAGGCAGGGGAGGAGCCAGGAGGGAGGGAAGTGCAGTGAGAGGCCCGCGGGAAAGACAGGCAGCCTCGCAACCCAAGTCACCCCGTGTGCAGGAGAGGGGGACGCGCCCGAGATCTGGGTTTCTGCCCCAGGCCTCTCATGAGCTCCCTGCCTGTGGGGCAAAAGCAAAGTGACAGTTGCACCACCTTCCGGCCCTGCCCAGCTGAGGGGACCCGAAGGCCACGGCCTGCACTGTCGCTGCAAAAGCGGCGAGCCGGGCCGAGAGCACAGGAGGAGACGCCCACCCGCACCCTGACACTCCCCGCACGGCCACCCGGGGCACCCATCCCTGCACATGCTCCTGGGGGCACCTGCTGGGCTGGCCCACAGGTGGCTTTCTGGCCCTCCCTGCCAGCCGACCGCTCGCCAGGCCTGGAACAGGCCAAACTGGCGATGAACCTGCCAAGGGCCGTCCCTCACCTCGAAAAGGGCACCTATTTATAGGCAGGCTACAGGGTGTCGTTTGAGTCTGCAAGAATCTTGAGGCACCCTGGCTTGCCAAGGGGCAAAGTCCACCCCATGGGGAGTAGGAGGGGCTGGGTGTGGGGCCAGAAGGCATTATTTTCAGAGACGTGGCGCACAGCTGGCCCTTCCTCCTTCCTGCTCAGCACTTCCCAGTTTTCCATCCCTTTTCATCTGCCCTGTAAGGGAGTGTCCAGCAGCGCCCCCTCCTGGCCAGCCCAGTGCCTGCCAGGGACCCCTGGAGTGAAGCGGAGCAGAGCCCCTGGGAGTGGTGAGCAGGGGACAGGGAGCCTCCTCCTGCACCCCAAGCATTTGGGGCGGGCACGCCAACCAATGGGGTGGGGTGTGCCTCCTGGCCAAGCTGGCCCGCAGGCTTCCCACCGTCCAGGGTCCTGGACGTTTGAGAACCTCTTGGGAGCCGACCTTCTGCCCTCTTCTACCCCAGTCCTCCCCGCAAGAGCCGCGCCCACATCCACCCCCTTGCAAAGGGCCTTCAAGGCTGCCTTCCCCCTCACCTGACGCCCTGATGCACCAGCCCCTCCTGGGAATCACCCTGGAGTTCCCTGTGCGGCTCCCATGCCTCCGCTCCAGCAGGCGTCTGGAAGGAGGCTCAGGAGGTGGCTAAGGTCCCAAGAAACACGTTACCAACCTCAGGTCACCTGGGAGGCAGGTGCCAAAGCCACTGGCGGGCCCTCTGTCTACTTCCAATGCTGGGTTCTTTCCCCAAGCACCCAGTGTCTCTCAAGAGGACCCATCCCTTGAGGGTCCCCAAGGCAGTGAGGGCTTCCAGGTGACTGCCACGTGTGTCCCTGCTGCAGCTTTGGGAGCTTCCTCAGCCTTTCCTTGCAAACTCCCTCAGGTTGCCCTCCTTGCCAGAAGGCAGCTTCCTCCAGGCAGGCTCCCCTGAGCTCTCTGAGAATGGCCGCCAAAGCGCACCTCTTCCCCAGCTGCAGGTGCATCTCCCTCCCTGGACTGGTGGCGCCTGGAGAGCAGGGTCCCCAACTCCCCGTCTGGCATGGGACTTGTGGCGCCGACACCCCAGCACTCCTGGAAACGTAGGCGATGGGTCACACGCGCCTTCCCTGCTGTGCAGGGGCCAGGCTCACAGCTGCACCGGCAGAAAGAGGCAGGTCTCTGGTGGTCTGCAAGCCCCAGGTGCCCCTTCTGCCCTACCCCAGAGCACTTGAGGTCAGCACCTGGCCAGCTCGGCGACAGAACAAAGACACAGTGCAGAGGGCCAGATAACAGTGCAGAAGTTTAGTGTCGGGCTCCCTTCCGGGCCGGCCGGAGTCCTCCATCCGCCCAGACCACGTAGGCGGGTGGGGCGGGGCCGGCCAGGGAGCTCATTAGCATAATCTATGCGCGGAAGGCGTTTATCAGTCAAATATATGCGCATATATCTCCATGGCTGATGAGGCTGGCCGGGCACATTCAAAATGGCGGAGTGTGGAGCGAGAGGCAGCGGGAGCAGCGGGGACAGCCTGGACAAGAGCATCACGCTGCCCCCCGACGAGATCTTCCGCAACCTGGAGAACGCCAAGCGCTTCGCCATAGACATCGGTAGTCGCGGGCGGACGCGGGGAGCGGGGCGGCGCGCCGCGGGCGTGGGCGCGGGCGGCAGGGTCGGCGGGCCGGGGGCGGTGGCAAGGACGAAGGGCGGGGCGCGGGCCGCCGGCGCGCACGGCCTGACGGGCTTCGTAGTCCGCGGGCCGCTGGCGCCTACGCTCTTTGCGGAGGCTGGACTACAGCTCCCGGCAGGCGCCGCGCGGCGGGAGCGGGGCAGGCCGGGTCTCGTAGTCCCGCCTGGAGAGGGTCGGCTGCGCCTTGGGGCCTCTCGTGCCGCTGGGGTGGCCGTTCAAGCCGCGGCAGGTCCGGGGCTCGGTGTCTGCGGCCGATATGCAGACTGGCGGGAGTCCCAGCAGTGGCCGCAGGAACCTCTGGCGGCTGTCCGGAGCCCAACCCAGCAGGCCCTGTTCTCTTGACGGTGGCCTTTTGGCGGGAGTTTCGAGGGCCTGGACGTGGGACCTCGGAACCTCTGCTAGCCTCCGGTCAAAGCCCCCGGGTCTCCGACGGCCTGCTGGGGAGCTCCCAGGGTCCGCTCTCGCCTCCCCGCCGCTCCCAGGCCCTGCCTGGTCCCCGGACGCCCTCCCCCCAGCCCGCTGTCACAGATGAGGACACGAAGGAGGAGAGGTCACCTAGCTGGTAGGCAGCCAGCACTTGGCCGCGCTGCTGCTCTGCCCGTGTACTAGGACGGAGAGCTTCCTGGGGGCGGCCTCCCTGAGGGATGCCGGGCGTGTCGGCCGCAGCGGCTCTGCACCTCCCCCTCGGCGGGATAGGGGCTCTGGCCTGAGCTGTGTCTGTGATTGTCCACCTCTGAGCGTGCAGTGTCTGCGCTCCCGCCCCAGCTCCCGCACCCGCACCGCACTTGACCCGTGATTGCCGCTCAATAGTTGCTGGGCTGAACCTTCTCTCCCAGAGAAGTTGGGCCGTGAGTAGGGCCAGCTGGCTTCTTGGAGCCCTTTGCATTTGATACATTCCCCACGGCACTGTTCTTAGAGGTCGAGTCTCAGGCCTGGGGGGGGATGGCATCCAGGAAAGTGGGGAGTGATGAGTGGAAACCTGGCTGGGGCCAGAGCTCCCACCTTGCTCACCAGGGTGGGCTCCCAAGGAACTGGGGGACTGGCAGGTGTGAGATGGCTGGAGGCCAGGTGGGGGAGGGCGGACGATCCCTGGGAGGAAACCTGGCAGGATGTGGTACCTGCCGGGAGGTGGGCTGGAGATGGTGGGTGTGAGGGCCCAGCTTAGGGTGTCATCCACGACCAGACCTCTCCAGCGGCTCTGGCCAGCCCCTTGGCCACGCTGGGACCTGACAGCAGGCCAGTCGGGAGTGGACTCTGAGGCTCGGACTTTGCTCTGCCTCCCTCCCGTGGTGGTTCTGCTCTGAGGGAGCGAGTCAGCCTTCCATGTTTCTGAAATACAGCTGGATGTGCAGTTGCCACAGGGCCTTCCTGGGACCTGCAGTGTGGCCCCCCGGGGAAGGAATTCTCCAGGGGTCCGGAGCGGCCTGCCGTCCGGGCCAAGCCCCGGTGGGGCTCCTTGGTAGAGGGCACAGGAAGGGGTGTTTTCAGGATCAGGGTTCATTTCCTCCCTTGGAGATTTCCCTCTGGTCCGGGTCCCATGCTTGGCTCATCAAAGTGCATCATTGGCAGTGAGGACAGGCCTCGTTTGTCAGCCCCGGTGTCCCCGTCCGAGTGTCCATCTGCGGTTTGGCTCGCAGACAGGCTCTCTGCTCTGCCCCGGCCCGAGCCTCTCCACCAGGGATGCTCAGGGCCCTGTGCTCTCGGCCAGCCCTTGCCTCCCAGGGGCACCCAGGGAAGCGGGGCACCAGGGACGTTCACCTGTCCACACATGTGGACAGACAGCAGGAAGGTCCCTCAGGGGAAGTGGCAGGGCCTGCTGGGCAGTAGCACACGCTGTGGCCCCAGCGTGTGGTCCCTTGGCCCCAGTGGGGGAGGGCAGGTCAGAGAGGTGGCAGGGAGGACAGTGGTCTGGGCTGTGAGGAGGTGCCGGCTCGGGCGCCAAAGCAAAGCCGTGGGCAGGTCTTGTCTCCGGCAGTGGTGGCGCGGTGTGACACCCCCGGCAGGGCAGGGGACACTGAGCACAGCTGAGCTCCTGCTCCCTGGAGGCCCCCAGAGCTCCCTCTGCCCCGGGAGACCTGGTCCCCACGTGAGCCCCCAGGAGGCATTCCTGGCCGAGCTGGCGTTCTGGGCCACACTGCTGGGCAGCGGCTCCGGCAGGAAGGGTGGTGTGACTCTTGTGATTGCGGGCGGGGGGGGGTGACGGTGGCCACACAGACCTCAGCATCCTCGGGTCTGTTTCCTGACTTGCGTGCTCCTCGCACGTTCCCAAACAGCTGTCGGAAAGCCACCTGCACCATCCTCCTCGGTGACGACGGCGTCGGCGTTGGTTTTGTCCGGCCATAAGAAACCCTCTGTTTCCGAGTTGCCCTGCGGCTCTGAGCAGGGCAGTCCTGCTCCTGCCCGCCCCCCATGGGCCTTTGCAGCCGCCGCTGGGCCTGGAGCCTGGTGGGCACCTCCCGGCTAACCCCGTCCTGTGCACCAGAGCTCGGCCTTGAAACAGGGCTCTGGGAGGGAGTCCTTTCCACCTGCGCTCCACGGTGTCCCGGAGCCTGGCCGTGTGGACAAGACCTTGCTGCCCTCAGTGGCCCATGGAGGGCAGGCCTGCTGCTCTCAGGCCCGAGGCCTTGGCCGGTCTTGGTGGAAGCAGCTCCGGCTGCCTATGCCCACTGGGAAGCCCTCTGCCTCACTCCCCACTGTGCCAGTCGAGTGTGTGCGGTCCTGTGACACCAGTAGACCCGTCAGCCCTTTTCTTTGGGTCACTTTCAGGATCAGAGCTTGAATCAGAATTCCCCTGAATGGCTGGCGAGCGCCGAGTTCGCCCTTCCTCCCCGGGACGCGGCGCGCAGGCCAGCGGGCAGCCTGCAGCCCGTGGGCTCCGGGACGCCTGTTCGAAGGGGCGGAGTGTGTGGGCCGTGGAGCCTGCTCCTCCTCTGCGTGGTGCCCGCAGGGTCACTGCATTCAAGTGGTAGCAGACGCCTTGGCCCTGAGTCTGGGGCTGGAGGGCTGCGCTCCAGCCCGGCCCGGCCCGCTGCTCAGCAACGCCTTCGTGTCTTGCCCGCAGGCGGCTCGCTGACCAAGCTGGCCTACTACTCCACAGTCCAGCACAAGGTCGCCAGAGTGAGGTCCTTCGACCTCTCGGGCCAGGTGAGCCTCCTGCCTGGGTGTCCAGGGTGGCGGGTTCTGGGCTCAGCCCCAAGGAGGCCAGAGGTGCCACCAGCCTGTGGTCCAGGCCTGGCCCCTGCCTCATCTCCCAACTGCTGTCCCTGTGCTGCTCCCCCCCCCCGCCGTCAGCTCAGGTCTGTGCGGCTTCTGGTGCCGATACCCCTGCCGCCCTCAAACACCCACCGGGCAGGAGCACTTCCGCCACTGGGCTGCACTCGTTCCCCACCCGGGGACCCGCTGCCCAATTCGGGGACAACAGGAATGGTCGGCACTGCCGGGTGGGGGCCCAGCGTCTCCCCCTCCCGTGCGCACGGACACGCTGGCTCATCCCTCTGACCCCAGGACGCGGAGCAGGACCGCGAGTCCCCCTACGAGATCTCCGTCCAGGAGGAGGTCACCGCCCGGCTGCACTTCGTCAAGTTCGAGAACACCTACATAGAGGCGTGCCTGGACTTCATCAAAGACCACCTCGTCAACACAGAGACAAAGGTCATCCAGGCGACCGGGGGCGGGGCATACAAGTTCAAGGACCTCATCGAAGAGAAGCTTCGGCTGAAGTGAGTGGGGCCCACAGGCCACAGGGCGTGGGGGCGGTGGCCTCAGCTCCCGGGGTCGGCGTCGGGCTCTGAAAAGACCCGGCTCCTGCACCCGGCCCTCCTGGGGAGTTCTGACACCCCACAGCTTTGGAGGCAGGTGGGGAGCCCTGGGGCCAGGCTGCAGTGGGATCCAAGTGGGCAGGTGCCTGGGAAGAGGCAAGGGAGGAAACAAATCCCGAGGAGGCACCTCCCGTGGGCGCCGGTCCCGGTCCTCCCAGCAGGGACTCCCAAGGCCGCAGCCTCGCCGTGGGGGCGGGGCTGTCTGTATGGGGGGCTGCCTGGGCTTTAAGTGGCTCGGGGACGCGGGCCCACCCGCAGTGCGTCTCCGTGAGTGCACAGGGGACGCTGAGCTCGGCCGGGCGGGGCGGTGTGTCCAGGACACCTGCTGCGGCCGTGCGGTCTCAGCGTGGGCGGCCCCCCGCAGGGTGGACAAGGAGGACGTGATGACGTGTCTGATCAAGGGGTGCAACTTCGTGTTGAAGAATATCCCCCACGAGGCCTTCGCGTACCAGAAGGACTCCGACCCCGAGTTCCGGTTCCAGACGAACCACCCCAACATTTTCCCATACCTGCTCGTCAACGTCGGCTCCGGGGTCTCCATCGTGAAGGTGAGGCGGGGCTCCGCGGGCCTGCGCAGACTCGGCCTTCCAGAGCGTTGTCACGCGTGTCTGGGGGCGCGCCTGGCCGCTGCGTCCCCAGGAGGGACCTGCGGAGTGGTGGCCGGAGCCTGCCACCAGCGTGCCTGCCTTCTGCTCCCAGGTGGAGACCGAGGACAGGTTCGAGTGGGTCGGCGGAAGCTCCATTGGGGGCGGCACCTTCTGGGGACTCGGGGCCCTGCTCACCAAGACGAAGGTATCCCAGCGGCCGCGGGAACACGCGCCGGCCCTGCGCCATGTCCCCAGCCCCCTCGGGAAGGGCTGGTGCCCGTGGGGCGGGAGGCTGTGCTCAGCGGGGACAGCCGGGAAGGTGGCTCCTTCCTGGGCCGCGTCCTGTCTCTCCGGGTCCCTGGAGGGCGGGCATCCTGCGGCCAGAGCCTGGCTCAGCTGCGTGTCTGTGGAGTGGTGCCTGTCTCTCCCCACCCCACGCCCGGCTCTTCCCTCCATGGGCTTGGCGGCAGGGATGGGCCCCGCCAGTCCCGGCACCTCAGCTGCCCCCGCCTGCCCGTCCCTGCAGAAGTTCGACGAGCTGCTGCACCTGGCCGCCAGGGGCCAGCACGCCAACGTGGACATGCTGGTGCAGGACATCTACGGCGGGGCCCACCAGACCCTGGGGCTCAGCGGCAACCTCATCGCCAGCAGCTTCGGGAAGTCAGCCACTGCCGACCAAGGTACTGTCCCTGCCCGGCCCGCTCTCCAGTCCGCCCACCACTGTGCATGCGGCTCCCCGCCAGCAGCGCGGCCTGGTCTCCGTGTCCTCCCCAGAGTTCTCCCAGGAGGACATGGCCAAGAGCCTGCTGCACATGATCAGCAACGACATCGGGCAGCTCGCCTGCCTCTACGCCAAGCTGCACGGCCTGGACCGGGTGTACTTCGGGGGCTTCTTCATCCGCGGCCACCCCGTCACCATGCGCACCATCACCTACAGCATCAACTTCTTCTCCAAGGTAACAGACGCGCTTCTGCTGCCTGCCACCACCCAGGGCTCTGCCCCTCCCTGGCGCGCTGGCGTGGGCCCTCGGTGTCAAGGCCAGTCCCCCCATGGGGCGAGGGGCCCGGAGGTGGACGGGCGAGCCCTGGGTGCCCACTCCCGGCCTCTGGTGAGGGACCGGCGTCCTGCGCTTGCAGCGCACGGCAGTGTGTGAGTTCGGACAATGGCGAGCCTTCGAGGGGCCGCCCGCCGCCGTCAGAGAGCCCGCTCGGGGGGCCGTCCGACAGGCTGGGCTGCGGGGTGGCTGTGCGCGCGTGTCCTGCCGGAGACGTCCACCTCAGCCGTTGCCACACGCCAGGCTTGTGACCCCGCACTTGTGTTGAGTGGTTGTGGGGCCAGAGGGCCTCCGGTCACAGGGAGGGGCCGCCTGCTGGGGGTGCTGAAGTGGGCGGCCGAGCCACGCGCGGGGCAGGGCTGCTGCAGCTGGAGTTTTGCCGCCGCAGGGGGAGGTCCAGGCGCTGTTCCTGAGGCACGAAGGCTACCTGGGCGCCATCGGCGCGTTTCTGAAAGGAGCTGAGCAGGACAGTGAGTGGACACGGCCCCGGGGGCGGGAGGTGCGGAGCGGGAGGCCGGGGGAGCCCCAGCGGTTCCCGGACACTCCTGGTCTAGCCCACCCCCCTCAGCTTCCCCCTTCGGACGCACTGGCCCTGAGGGGCACGTGGTGGCCTTTGCTGGGTCCCATCTGCCAAACCCGCCCTTGGCTGTGACCCCCTGGGGGCGGTGGGAATGGACTCACAGGGGCGTGCGTGTGACACGCCGGCGCAGGGCTCCTGTGAGCAGCACGGGCCCCGTGTCGGGGCCGCAGCTGTGTCCCGTCACTGCCGGCCGACGGCCTCCTTGCCCCGGGGCCCCAGCCTGCGCTTTGCAACAGCCGCGGAGCGGGCACAGGAGCCCCGCACTCCTGGTGCTAGAGACGAATTGTGGGGGGGCTCCTGAGAAGCTGCGGAAGGCCTACGTGGCGTTTCCTGGGGCTCGCTGCCAGTGAGAGATGATAGCGCAGAGCAGCTCCCTGGCCCCCGGGTGTCCTTTCCCGGGCGCCCTCGGAGCCCGGCCTGGTGGCCCCCGGGCCAACAGCGGGCTCCCGTCCGCAGACCCGGACCAGTACAGCTGGGGAGAGAACTACGCCGGCAGCTCCGGGCTGATGAGCGCGTCCCCCGAGCTCTGCCCCGCGCAACGGGCGAGGAGCGGCACCGTGAGTACGGGCTTGGGCCTGTGTGGTCCCGCGTGGGCGCCGTGTCCTGGGGCAGGCTTTGGGGCAGAGGGGGACGTCGTGGCTTGCTTTCCTCTCCCCCTGTTTAGTCTTGCCTGAACATTCAGCAGGCACCCTGGGGACCTGCCGCCCAGCCCCTGGGTTCGCAGGGAGCAAGGAAGGGGCCTTTCCGGGGCCGGGACCCTTCACAGCAGAACCTGGGTAGAACCGAGGTCCTGGGGCCCACCAGGCCTGTTCCCTGGGGCCGTGTCTGTCCGCTGGTTTCAGGGGGCGCCAGCCGCACAGCGCTGCTGCCCTCGGAGGGTGAGGCCCCCACCGCAGGAGGGGCGCCCGGCCTGCCGGGCAGGCAGCTGCACCAGCCTCACACACGGCCGCGTCCTTCTGGCGGACATCCCGTCCCAGGCTGCGGCAGGCCCACCGACGGCACGTCCCCAAGGGCACGTCCCTTGTGACCTGGCGAGTGGGGCCGGGGAGCAGGCTGCAGAGCGCAGGCCGCGGGTGTGGGCGCCGGACAGGCCCCCCCCCCCGCCTGCCCAGCCTGCTGGCTCGGAGGCCGTGGGCGCAGGCGCCCCCGAGTCTGCACGCCGTCACCACTGGCTTCCAGGAGACCAAGCCCACATGCGTGGCTCCCTGCAGCCCCGCCCCCCGGCCCACTCAACAGTGACGCTGCGAGTCCTGCCCCACAGGCTCCTGCGTGGGGACTGGACTGGAGTGTGGGGACCAGCTGCCAAGATGAGGCAGCTCAGGCAGAGAGCCCCTGAAGCCCAAGGCAGGATGGGACGCGCTAGGAGATCCCTAATGGTGGTCACTGCTGCCCTCTCTTCCACCCCATGGAAACGTTCCGCGGGTCCCAGGCTGACCGCACGGCCACCAGGGGGCGCTGTGACAGGCCCGCCCCGACGTCCCAGCCCCGGTTTTCGGGTCAGAGGTCCCAGCAGAGGAGGGCCACACAGTGGGTGTGGACATGCAGGTCGTCACCAGCTGGGCAGGGGCCTGGGCGAGCGGAGCTCACGCACCGTCCCAGCCCTGGCCTGGCCGTCGCAGGCCGCGTCCAAGGACCAGGCGCTGCACACACGTCAGTCTCACTGTGTGCAGAGGAGCCTCGGAGAGTCCGTGGGGCAGGGCGGGGCCCTGGCTGGTGGCCCCACCCTCACTGAGCTTCGCTCGGGGAGGTGGTTTCAGACACTGACCTGCGGTCAGTAGGTGTGCCTTGGAGGGAGAGGAGCCGGGGGCTGCCTGACGCGGGGCTGAGTGTGGACAGTGAGCCCGGAACAGCGGCCGGCGTGCCTGGGGTTCCTGCGTGTGGAGGAGACGGGGCCAGGGCCCGGGGCCACCTGGCGTCACACTGAATTGCGTGCCCGGGTGGGCGGGCGAGGCCGTGACCTCGCCTGGGCGCAGACTCGGGGCCCAGGCGTCTGTGTCAGATGCCTGCACGTGGCAGCTGTGCGCTGCGGGCCAAGAGGAGGTGCGGTGGGTGGGGCCCCGAGACGGGAGGACAGGTGCCTGTTTGCTGCAAGAGCAGCCGCTGGCCGACGTTTCAGCGCCTCAGGAAGGCCGATTCCAAAACCGGACAAAGCTCGCTTCGGTGTTTGAGGAAGACCCCAGCAGCCGTGCCCACCTGCCTCTTGCCCCCCCAGTTCGACCTGCTGGAGATGGACCGGCTGGAGAGGCCGCTGGTCAACCTGCCGCTGCTCCTGGACCCGTCCTCCTACGTGCCCGACACGGTGGACCTCACCGACGACGCCCAGGCCCGCAAGTACTGGCTCACCTGCTTCGAGGAGGCCCTGGACGGGGTGAGGGCTCGCATGTCACGCGCTCCCCAGCGTGGGGGCGGGGTTTCCAGAGCTGGGGGGCTGGGAGGCCGACTCTTGTTCCCCAGGCCAGAGCGCGGCTCCTGGTGGCTGGGATGTGGAGCCGGGGAGGCACACGTCTGGTGAATGAGCCACCCGGTGGGGGCCGCCTCTGCGGAGAGCGTGGGGGCCGGGCCGCTGTGCAGCTCCGGGCCCAGGTGGTCTGATTTCAGCAGGGGCTCACACCCTGCCCTGGACCCCGCATGGGTTCTGCAGGTAGCCCAGAGCCTCCTGGCTCCCTGGGGCGGAAGCTGGTGGCTCGTGGGACACTGAGACTCGAGTTGGGTGACGTGGGTCTGAGCAGCCGTGACCCCTGTTCCCCGTCGCAGAGAAAGGCCCAGTAGACGGACCCAGCAGGCAGACAGGCCTGTCCCCGTCGCTTCCGCTGACGCCTCTGGTCTGCGTGTGGGGCGCTGCCGGGGCTTCACTGACCGCCCTGCCCTCGGCAGGTGGTGAAGCGCGCTGTGGCCAGCCAGCCGGGCTCTGTGGATGCGGTCGAGCGGGCGGAGAAGTTCCGCCACAAGTACTGGGACAAGCTGCAGACCCTGCGCCACCAGCCGTTGTGAGTGCCCCGCCTGCCCCAGGGTGGCTGCGTGCGAGCCACCACCCCTGGGGTCCCCACGACGCCCTGTCACACGGCTCTGCTCCTGCGCCCCGGGGTGTCCCCTCTCGGCTGCTCCGGCACCCGGATGCTGCAAGGGCGTCCCTGGGAGCTGAGGCTGTGGCACCGTCAACCCCCCACAGCGTGCCCCTTCTCAGCCTCCTTCTGCCTGGCTCTGTCCCCAGCGCTTACGGGACTCTGACCGTGCGCAGCCTTCTGGACACAAGGGAGCACTGTTTGAACGAGTTCAACTTCCCAGACCCCTACTCCAAAGTGAGTGCCACCCTCCCGGGGGGGTGTGCCGGCGGGGACTCGGGATGCAGGACACCAGCCTCCGGCCTGGCAAGCCCTACCCACCAGCGCTGGCCACAGGCTGTGTCCCCGAGCTGCCCTGGCGAGGGTCTGTCCTCTGAGGGCCCCGGGTGGCCCCTTGGTTGGCAGCACCCGCGGAAGGGCTGTGGGTCTGAGGCCCCGTGGAGATCCCAGAGCAGAGGAGTCTCCTGGGGGCTCTGCTCAGCGGCCAGTCAGGACGGGGCCGTGGCCGGAGGAGATTTTGTTGAGTGACAGGACCAGGCTGTGGGAATTTGGGACAGGCCAGGGAGCGGGCCCTGGGCTGTGCTGTTTGTGGGAACGCCCCCCACCCCCGCCTCCTGAGGTCACAGGGCACCTCGCAGCCAGTGTTCTGGACACCAGTTCTGCTCCCAGGAGGACCAGCTGCCGAGAGCCTGGCAGGGCCACTCTGGCCAGGAGGCCCAGTGTGGGGATTGGCAGGCAGGGTCCAGGCCCCCGGGGCACGGCGATGCCCACCGTCGGGCCAGGGGCTGGAAGGTCTGCTTGCAGGATGTCCCCGTCAGGGCGGCCCGTGCCGTGGGGCCCGGCCCCCTCTGCCTGCCCCGGGTCCCACGGCCGAGCCCTGTACAGGCCCATGTGCCGGGCATCCGCCCACAGCCCCTGCGTTCGCTGGCGCCGTGAGCCTTGGCGGCACTTCAACTCAGCCGATCTCGGCTTCGGGTTTTATTTGTTTTTAGAGACAGGGAGGGAGGGACAAAGGGAGAGACATCGACGGGCTGCCTCTCACGCGCCCCCGCCCCCACCGCCCCCGGGGACCTGGCCCAAAATCCAGGCCTGTGCCCTGACTGAACTGAACCGGCGACCTTTCGGTTCGCAGGCCGGTGCTCAGTCCACCGAGCCCCGCCAGCCAGGGCCTGGCCCGAGCGTCCCGTCCCGAGAGTGGCTCGCGGTGGCAGCACCTGCGCCTGGGGGGTGGCGCAGCCCTCGGCCCTCACGGTGCCGGCCTCGCGTCCCCGGCAGGTGAAGCAGAAGGAGAACGGCGTGGCGCTGCGGTGCTTCCAGCGGGTGGTCTGCGCCCTGGATGCGCTGGGCTGGGAGGAGCGGCAGCTGGCCCTGGTGACAGGGCTGCTGGCCGGGAACGTCTTCGACTGGGGAGCCAAGGCCGTTTCCGAGTAGGTGCCTGCAGCCCCGCCCCTCCCTCCCGGGCCCCTCGCCCTTACCCACCCCCGGCAGCGGTGAGGGGCTCCGGGTCCCAGTAGCTTTGCTGCTGCTTGGGGCTTTGAGGCATGAGCACCCTCGAGTGGACACGGCAGCCCCCGTCCGTCCCCAGTGCAGTGCCTGCCAGGCAAGGGGTGTGGACTTGGGGCTGTGGTGTCCTGAGGGGCTCATGTCCTGAGGGTGCTAGCAGTCACCGCGTGGGGAAGACGCGACCCTCGGTGTCTAAAATGAGGAGGCGCCCCCCACCGCAGCCCTGTGGCTGAGGTTCTGGGGTTCCGTGACGCTGTTTTCTCCTCCCCTGCGCAGTGTCCTGGAATCCGACCCCCAGTTTGGGTTTGCGGAGGCGAAGAGGAAGCTGGAAGGTAGGGGCACCCAAGGGACTCGGCTCAGGCAGGGGCGGGTGAGAAGGGGCAGCTCGCTCCCACCGTGCTGGGGGTAGGCGAGGACCGACTTCCCGGGCGTGCGCGGGTGGGTGCGGGCGCCCCCACCGAGGGTGCGGCTGACCACTTGCCCGTGTCCCCCAGAGCGGCCCTGGCTGGTGGACTGCTATGACCAGTGGCTCCGGAGACTGAAGGTAGGCGGCGCCCTGCCTCGGCCCAGGGGCCACAATGCGCAGGGCCTGGCGGGGTGTGGGGCCCCCGGGGGAGGGGGTGCCCCGGAGAGCCTCACCAGCACCCCCTGCTGCGAGCCCAGGATGACCACTCCCTGTCCCGAGCCCGACTGCTGTGAGAACCATTGAGTAGGCCTGCTGGCCACGGCTCCGCAGCCGCTGGGCCGGCAGCTCTGGAAGACACCGGGCGGGCGCTGCCCCGGGGCCGTGGCCGAGGGGCGTGGAGAGCAGGGTGTGCAACGCTTGGACGCGCCCGTTCCCGACTGAACGCCCTGGTTTTGTCTTGCAGGGGCCCCCTCACAAATGTGCCTTAATTTTCGCAGATAACAGTGGAGTAGACGTCATTTTGGGAGTCTTCCCCTTTGTCAGGGCGCTTCTGTCTAGAGGGACGGAGGTGAGTGTGGGGCGCACGCGGGACCCTTGCCCGGCTCCTCTGCCCTCGGTGGGGTTGGCGCTGCTCCTCGGGGCCGCGGCAGGTAGGTGCAGCGAGGAGGGGCCCGGCCTGCGCGCCGCGGGGCTCGGGCCAGCTCGCCCGCGCTCCGGCCGCCTGCGTCCAGGCCGCCGAGCAGCAGCGGGCGTCCATCCAGGCCGTGCGCCCCCTGCAGCTCCGGGTGGGCGGGCGAGCGGCTCGGCTCGGGGCCGGGCGGTGGCCGAGGTCCCTCAGAAGCCCGGGTTGTCTGCCGCAGGTCATCCTGGCGTGCAACTCGGGGCCCGCGCTGAACGACGTGACCTACAGCGAGTCCCTCATTGTGGCTGAGCACATCGCGGCCATGGACCCCATTGTGCAGTAAGCGCGGCGGGAGGCCCGGGGCCCGGGCAGGGAGGGGGCGAGGTGGAGTCTCCCGGGGCCCCTCACGGCCCCGCCTTGTGCCCACAGCGCTGCGCTCCGAGAAGAGAAGCTGCTGCTGATGCAGACAGGGGCCAGCTCCCCGTGCCTGGACCTCAGGTACCGGCGGCATCTCCGCTCCCTGGCCCCCGGCCCCCTATGCGGTCAGCCCTCCTTCCTCAGGGACCCCGTCAGGGCATTGCGAGCTGGGTCTGCCTCCTGTGCGGTGGGAGGGGCAGACACCCTACCGCCTGGCTTGGAGGGCAAGAGCGGGGCCCTCACCTGTAGCTGGTGGGGGCCGCCCCCTATGACCTTTCTCAGGCAGCGAGTCTGTCACTTTTGCGCTGTCCTCCCTGGGGGTCCTGAGCTTCTGGACCCCGGCTCCCCGGAGCCGGCATGTAGAGGCGGCTGTCAATCTCCCTGTCTGCTGCCACCGGCCCCAGGGCCAGCCTGAGCCTTTGCCAGGCCCACTGGTGACCGGCAAGGTGGTGGGAGGAAAACCCACGAAAGGAACAGGCCCTTTGAAGTTCACGGAGGCCCAGCGTCCAGAACGGGCCGCCTGCGCTCAAGGGAAGCACAGCTTCCGCTCGGCTGTGGACTCGGAGCCCACGGAGCCTGGAGGGTGGGGTCTCCATTCCCCTGGGGCAGGCGGGGTGTGGCGTCCTCCCCAGGAGTCACCCGAGCCCCTCACTGTGCTTTTCCTCCCCGAAGCCGCCTGGACGAGGGGCTGGCCGCGCTGGTCCGGGAGCGCGGCACGGACCTGGTGGTCATCGAGGGCATGGGCCGCGCCGTGCACACCAACTACTACGCGGCGCTGCGCTGTGAGTGCCTGAAGCTGGCCGTCATCAAGAACTCCTGGCTGGCCGAGCGGCTGGGCGGCCGGCTCTTCAGCGTCATCTTCAAGTACGAGGTCCCGGCCGAGTGAGGGCCCAACCCGCAGGCCGTGCTGCCGTGGCCCACGAGGAGCGCGCTGCAGCCACACCGGGACGCACCCTCGAGTCAGAATATTTATGTTGTGTTTCTGCGCCTCGGGCCGTGCGCCCGGCGTGGCGGGAGCCCCCGGCCTCGGGCTCCTTCCTCCAGCGCTGCCGCGGTCGCGGTGGGAGACTCGGCCTGTCCGTGGGACGGTGGCAGTGGAATGTATTTAACTGTTAAATAACCTTTTATATATATATTAAATATATGTACACGCCTGTGTCTGACGAGGACACAGGTTGAGGCGCACGCCAAATAGAGTTTCAACATGGAGACCAGGGCTGTGTGCTTGGCTGTGTGGTCACCAGGAGCCCTGCCGGCCCCTCCCCAGGGAGCCGAGAGCCGGGTCTTTCCCTGCCGCCCCCTGCTGGTGTCCGGAGTCCTGGCACCACGGCCCCCGGGAGGCACAGGAGGGGCGTGAGCAGCACTCAGGGCCCCGGGCTGGCCGAGCGGAGGCTGTGGGCACCAAGGTGCTCGAGGGCTCTCGATCAGACCGCGTGGTTCTGTCGCCGCAGCCCTGAACCTGTGCCCTGGCCCTGCCGGTGTCAGGCGGGGGCTCTGTGGGCCCAGCCCGGGAGTGCCCCAGGGTTGCAGGGGCCCGCGGTCCCTGGCCTGCTCCCCTAGCCGGATGCGCCCCTTGGGGTGCAGAGCAGAGCCACAGACGCTGTCGCTGCAGGGCTTGCGCTGGAGGCCAGGCTGCGGGCCGAGCGGACAGCACACGCCGCTCAGCAGTGGGGTGCCCTGTCCCGTGGGCTGGCTGGGGATCCTGCCACGGGGCCACGGGGCCCCTGGGCCTTGGGGAACAGGGCTGCACCTTGGCACCGCCGAGCGGTCCCTGGCCCTGAGCAGGCTGTGCCATGCCAGTTCCCCTGGGACCCCCAACCCTGGAGGACCCAGAGCCAGAGCACGGAGGGCACGAGGGCAAGCTCACCTGGCAGCCCCTGCGGGCTGGAGCGTGCTCCCTCTTGGCCGCCCTTCACTGCTCGCCGTGGCCACTGTGCTGCTGGGCCGCTGGACACCGTCCAGGGGTTCTGGTCAGGGTCCGGCCCCTGCTCTGCCCCCAGGGGACAGGGCCGTCACTGACCCCTGTCTTCCACACCCGTGTGGGCCAGTGACCGGCCCTGCAGCACACCAGGGCCCCCGTCACCCACCTGTTACACCCCTACTGCACCGCACCCCGGCCCTGCCTGCGTACCTGGACCCCCAGGGCAGCTGCTCCAGCCGCGGAGCCAGGCCGGCCCTCCCTTAGGTGGCCACCAGGGGGCGCAGGCAGCACGAGAGCCCAGGCTGGTCTCCCCAGCAGGTGGCCTCCGTGAGGTCCCCAGCCCTGCGTCTGTCCCTGCACCCCAGCGTGGCTCAGCTGCCAGCAGTTGCCTGTGTGGCCCCCCCAGCTCCTCACCCAAAGAAGGGACACTGGCTTGGCTGGTCTGGGGCCCCAGGTGCAGAGGGGGTCATGCCACCCCACCACCACCACCAAGAGAGCCAGGCCAGGGCCAGGGCCTGTGGGGCAGCACTGTGAAGGCACCGGGGCACTGAGCACAGGCCCCAAGCAGCTCCCCTGCCCCTGGAGACCCTCCCGTGACACAGCCTGTGTCTCCCCAAGGGGAGCAGAATGCCCTGGCCCCCCAGGTGCTGAGAGCAGAGCAGCCTCCGGAAGGTGACTGTGTGGCAGGAGGCAAGGCCCACCCAGGGCTTGACAAGGGCTGACCCCCTGCCCCCCAAGAAGGTGGTCACCACGCTGGAGCCGTCACTGCCCCACCCAGTGGTCAGATCCACGGGCTGAGGCCCTTCTGTACCCACTTCCCAGGGGTCAGCACCCCCCCCCACCCCCGCCCCGAGACGAGCAGCCTGGTAAGGCCGGCCTTGCTGTCCATTCTGGGGTTGGGCCAGGGCTCCCCCAATGCAGATGCTCCCGGTCCGGAAGGTGGAGAGGCTCCAGGGGCCGGTGGACGCCTCTCGCCCAGGCCTGTGTGGAGTGGGGCAAGTGGCCGGCACAGGCCCTGGGGGCCCCAGAGGGCCACAGCCGGGGGGAGCGCCCAGCCCACTGCCTGTGGAGGGAAGTCACGGGCTGCCCATCCCGAGGGTCATGAAGAGGCACACCACAGGCCCTGGCGGACCCCCTGGGGGCCCTGCCAGCACCCTGGCTTCTCCAGGGAAGGGTGGTCCTAGAACCAGCCACGTGGAAACTGGGGTGAAGCAGAGGGGGTACTGGGGGCAGACGTGGCCCTGCCCAGGACCAAGGTCTGGCCCCCTGGGGGAAGGGGCCAGGCTGTGTGCCCGGGGCTTGTGGCAGCTCCCCGGGAGCCAGACCAGCCGAGCCCTCTGTGAGCAGAGCTCCCCTTTGCTCCAGCCCTGGCAGGCCCAGGACACCCAGTGCCGGGCCACCAGGGCTGCGGGCAGGCCCCACCCAGCAAGTGCAGGCGTGTTCGGGAGTTTGTTTTTTTAAGATTTTATTTATTCATTTTTAGAGAGGGGGGAGGCAGGAAGAGAGAGAGAGGAACATCAATGTGTGGCTGCCTTTTGCGCACCCCCGACCTGGCCCACAGCCCAAGCATGTGCCCTGACCGGGAATCAAACTGGCAACCCTTTGGTTCGCAGGCCAGCCAGCCCTCAATCCACTGGGCCACCCCAGCCAGGGCAGGAATTGACAAAGACTCTAAAATGCCCGTGCAGAGCAGGGTTCATGCAGAACAAGCCAAGCACAGCTGGGGCGGCTCAGAGCACTCCCGGCCGGGCTGGGCAGGCACACCCACACGCACCCATGCACACCCACACGCACCCACGTGGCCAAACACCAGGGGAATGTGGGGAAGGACTCGGCACCATTTCAATGTCGTAGAAGCTTTGTCTCTAAAAATTTAAATCTCTCTCTGTATACAGTTTAAAACATTAGGAAACGGGGCCCAGGGGTGGGCCTCCTTCCTCCCCGGGGGGACGGGTGGGGGCAGAGAGGTGCACCGCCAAGGGCCCCGCAGCCCCGCGCCTGCCCAGGGTCCGACCCCGGCCCCTGGGTGCAGGCAGGGCGGCTGAAAGCCCACCGTGGGGGCCGAGTCAGAGTCTGAGCAGGAGGCCTGCAGTGCCCTTGGGTGCTGGCACGTCCCCGAAGCCCTCGTGGCCCACGGAGCAGGCGCCCTCGGGGGCACCCCGCTCCTCCTCCGGGCTCAGCAGCCGCTGCTGACGCTCCTGGGCCCGGCGGGCCCGGCTGGCGATGGCACGCACGCGGCTCTGGCTGCGGGAGGAGCGCCGCCGGAAGCCAGAGCTGCCGGCCACCCCGTCCCCGGCAGGGCCCAGGCTGGTGGGCGACGTGATATCTCCCGCCTGTTGGAACCCGGTGAGCCAGCGCAGCTGCTCCGTCAGGGGATCCTGCTGTGGTCCCTGAGCCCCCGGCCCCTCCCCGGCTGGGCCCAGGCCACGGCCCAGGCTTCTGCCTAGACTCTCATCTCGAGGGACAAAGTCATCAGCGGTGAGGTCCCCCAGGCTCTTGGACTTGGCAGACACGGGGCAGTCCCTGAGGCCTGCCGGAGGGAGGCAGCCCCAGGGTGGCCGAGGGGCCAAGGACCGCGGCCAGAGCTCCCCGGGGGCTGCCGGGAACTGGCCTGCAGCCCACAGGTTGGGGTTGGATTTGCTCTTGGTCACAGAGAGGAAGTCCAGGTGGGCAGCGGAGGCCGAGCAGGGCCGCAAGGGCAGGCGTCCAGCCGGGGCCCCCGAAAGGGTGTCTCGACCCAGGCCCGGCAGTGAGAGGTCAATGACCGTGTCACTGGATGATAGGCTGGAGGACGAGGACACGCCGTCACTGTGGCTGCCAGGCTCCAGCCGCTGCCATAGCCGGTCCCCGCCCGTGGCGTCCAAGTGCACGGCAGGGGAGGGCCCGGCCAGGGGCCACCGTCCACTCAGGGGCTCCAAGGGCACCTGCCCCTCACTGTTGACCCTTCGGACCAAGGGTCGATGGCCCAGGAGCCGGGGCTGGGCCCTACTGTCCGTCCAGCTGCTAGGGGCCCCCTCACACACCCCACCAGGGCCCCCGCCATTCCACGCCTGCTGCCTGCTCCTGGATGCCGGCCCTGCGTCCCCGTGGCCGCCGACCCTGGGCTGCAGGAGCACAGGGGCCCCCAGAGCCGCCCTGTGGGGGCTCTCGGCTTTGGCTCCAGGTCCTATGGAGCCCCAGGGCCCTCCTGTGGGGGGGCTGGGCGGGGTGGCCCGCAGAGGTGGGGGGCCAGGGCCCGTGGCCGGCTCCTCGGTGATGGTCTCCAGGGAGGAGGCCAGCCTCTGTGCGGAGAAGGAGCGGGCGTCTGCGGGGGAGGGAGAGGAGACGTCAGGGCAGGCCCCACAGACGTGCCTGCAGGACACCCCAGCTACCACGCCCCTCCCGGGGCCCGGAGGCCCCACACCCTGCCCTCCGCTCTACTGCAGCGGGGGCCCCTGCACTGGGATGCAGGGGCGCACACCGGGGGCCAGCCCGTTACCTGGCGCTCGGCTGCTCTCAGTTCCTAACTACGGAGGCAGCATGGGGACAGAAAGGAGAGCAGGGTGGTCAGCGTGGGGTGGTGCTTGCCCGTGGACAGACAGACAGCAAGGGTGCAGTGCAGGAAGGGGAGCGGGCTGGCTCAGCTTCCCCTCCCACGGCCCAGGCCCCCCACACCCATGACGATGCTGTCACCAGCCATGGGCGCGGACTGCTCTGTGCAGTTCAGACCATCCCAGAGCCCCTGGCCTGGAGTCTGGGGGCATCGGGGCCAACATCCCAGAGGGCCGTGGCGCAGGGTCAGGGCCCAGGACACCTGCAGCCTGGCCCTGAGGGAGGCCAGGGTAGGGCTGGACATTGCCCTGAGTCCTGGGAAGGCCAGGCAGGGAGGGCTGGCAGGGCGCTGATCTCCAACAGCCTGGATCCAGGCTGCAGGCCTCAGGGAGCACAGCCTAGCTTCGGTCCCCACCGGGGGCGGGATGCTCAGGGGCGAAGGGAGGCCTCCAAGGGCACCTGGCCCTGGGGTCAGCCTCAGTCAGGCGGGGCTGGGGACGGGGGGCCCACAGGGCAAGCCAACGGAGCAAAGGAGAATGCAGGTGCTGAGCACATGACGCGGCTGTCGGGACACAGAAGCACAGTGGGGACGCCTGGCCAGGCCATGCTGAGGGGCTGGGGACGCCACAGGGAGGCAGGAGGTGGGAGGTGCTCCAGATCTTACCGGTGGAGAACATTGGGGATTTACTCCTAATCTCCTCCAGCTTTTGAACGAACAAGGCGTTCATCTCTCTCTGCAGGGCCCCGGCCTGTCTGCAGGCGCCCTCGGGCCCGGGGGGCGCCGCCTCGGGGCTGCCCCGGCTGCCGGAGCGGGAGGGGGCAGAGCGGCCACCGCACGGACCGTCGGGGGCCCCTCCGCTGCTTCTGCCCGGGGCCGCACAGGGGACCCCCAGAGAGTCTGCCCGGGCACGGGGCTGCTGGCTGACGGCCACGTGCTCGCCCACGGGCCCCGGGCTGGGGGGCCGCCCCCTCCGCAGGCCTTCGGCCTCCTCGCCGGCGCAGGAGCCCACCACGCACTTCATGCAGGAGGCGGCCACCCCGGCAGGCCCAGGGCCCTCGGGGGCTCGCAGGGACCGCCCCTGCCCTGGGCTCCTGGGTGCCGGTGCCTTACCTCGGGGGCTGCGGCCTCCCGGCTCCTCCCGGGCCAGGGCCTCCAGAGCCGGGCCGGGGCCGGGGGGCGCCACGTCGAGGGCCTCCCCCTCGGAGCCCGTGTCCTGAGAGCCGAGGGCCAGCTCCGGGAAGGCCTTGCGGCTCGGCTTCTGGCTCTTGGTCGGGGCGCTGGCCGTGCGCCGCAGGAGCCTCTGACTGACGGAGGGCCGGGCCGGGGGCCGCCCAGCAGCAGGACTGTCCAGGGATCCGGGCTTTGGGCCTCGGAGGAAAAGGCCTTTTAGGCCCAGAGCCTGCTTGGCCTGCAAGAGAAGGAGCCCACATAGCCGGCGGCCAGGGGCCGGGGCCGGCCAGGTGAGGGTGCAGTGGGCATGCTGGGCCTGGGCCTCACGGCCGTGTGTAGGGAGGGGCGCCTGCAGGGCACCGCCCCCAGGGACGGCAGCTGCCGCAGCCTCAGCGAGGCCCAGGAGAGCACACCCGCACCGGGTGCCCGGAGCAGGCCTGCAGGACTTAAGGCAGACGGAGCCCCAGGGTTCTCCCAAGGAGAGACCTCCGAACCAGAACCCATGCCACCACACTGTGCCCCTGTCACAGGGCCCACGGCCCTGACTCTGGCAGGTGGTGCCCGCAGGGCAGGGCAGTGCTGGTGTGGAGAGAGGATGGACTGAGAGCCAGCGGGAAGCAGGCCCCGCCCAGTCACGTTGGCCCCGCCCCCGGCGCTGCCGGGCCAAGGAAGCAAGCACAGCCAGGTGCAGGCCAGCCCTCTGCTCTCCACGCCCCTGCCCGGCCCACGGCCCTGGAGATACTGCCTCTTCCAGGAAGTCTTCCTGGGCTCCCGCCAGGCAGTCTTTCCCAGTCTCACCCTGCTCTTGGCACACGTGACCTCAAGGGCTCATGACAACTTGGTGCTCCCCAAAAGGCTACTGGCCCAGGGCCTTCCTGGACAGCCGGGCCCAGGAGGTCCCTGCCAGGCCTCCCCTGGCAGCCTCCCTGCCTGAGTAGGGCAGTTGGAGGTCCCTGGGACCAGCTGGCAAGCACCAGGGAGGCCGGCAGCTGTGTCTTGAGTGTGCAGAGGCCAGAAGGGTCCTCACACGCAGAGACCCAACTGCAGCCACTGCCCCCCGGGGGCACTTCTGGGCAGAGGCGTCCAAGCGGCCAGCACTTGAATCCACTTCCAGATTCAAGACCCCAAATGCAGAGCAATTTGGTCAAAGTTGGCTGGAAAGTCATTTAGAAGAAGGTCCAGGATTCAAGCTCCAAGCTCCTGATCACCGGGACCTCCCCACCTGGCATGGGCGTCAGGGACACTGACAGGGTCAGGGGCACATGGTGAGGGGGGGTGCAGAGAGGGGTTCGGGGAGGGGGAGGGGTGCCGGGAGAGCTTGCCTAGACCCCAGACACGGGGGCGGGGCAGGGAGCGGCACAGGAAGCCCGGCCGAAGTCCTGGACCTGCTTCGTAAATGCTGCTCGGTGGCTGAGGACGGCCCGAGGGCCCCAGAACCCGCAGAGCCACACCCCGATCCATGTCACATGAGCTGACTGTCCCCACAGTGCTGTCAGGAGCCACGGATGCCAATGGGCTGGCCTGAGCATGCAGGAGGGGCAGCGGGCTGCGCGGCCCGGCGCCGGGGTACCTGCGCACTCCTAACGGGGCTGGGCTTCTAAAGGTGGACTGGGGACAGAGAGAGCCCACTGCAAGACCAAAGAGACAGAGCGGAGGCCGTGAGGAATGGACAGCAGGGTGTGGAGCCCATGGAGACCGGCAGACGCACGACAGACGGACGGACAGACGGACGGACGACAGACGACGGAGAGCTGGGAGGCCTGCGGAGCCCAGTCCGGCTGGCAGCTCGGCCCGCGGAGCGTGGCAGGAGAGACAGTCAGTGAGGGGACCTGCAGGGGACCCCGTGCGGGCCAGCCTGGGCTCTGACACGGGCCCAGGGACCCCTGGGCTCTGCAGCCTGGGAAAGCACAGCAAGGCCCGTCCCAGGGCAGGGGCGCCTGTGCTGGGGAGTGGGGCGGGGGCAGTGTGGCCGAGGCAGGCAGCTGCCCTCCGAGGAGGGATGGAGGACCAGGCAGGCTGGGACACAGAGCGGGGGCTCGGGAGACAGACCGGCAGGTGGCCAGGGGCGCTCAGGAAGGGCTCGGATGCCCACTCCTGGTGCCCAGCCACCCCTGGCAAAGGTGGAGAAGCCGGGCCGGCAGGGCATCGCCAGGCCCCGGGTCACGGCCGGGCTGGGGCCGGCGGCCACTGGGCACGCACCTTACCGCTGACGTCGCTGACGGCCACATGGACGAAGATGGAGGCCTCCTCCATGCCCTCCAGGTACACGTGCCGGTAGCCTGCAGGGGCCGGAGCCACAGCTCAGCCCGCCTGCCCCCTCCACTCTGAGACCCCAAGTTCGGGCCATGAGCTGAGTCCTGGGGACTCTCCTCCGGGAAGCCGGCCAGTGACGCTCTGGCCCCCAGGGACCACTGCTTCTTCCCAGAGGCTGGGGGCGTGTCTCCCCGCCTGAGCTCCCCTCGCTGTCCACAGAGTGCCCGCCTCCTCCGCTCCCTCCGTCCCCCCAGGCCTGCCCAGGGCAGAAGCCAGCCCACGGGAGGAAGCAGAACCCACCCTGCTCTGGGTCCCTCCCTGTGCAGGGACACGGGTGTGCACGGGGGACCCTGGTCGGTGTGAGGACACAGGCTTTGTCGGGAGCGGCTGGTCTCGGGGGCACAGGGGCCGGGGCTCAGCCCTCCCCACCCTGCCGGCCCCTCCCACCTGGCATCATGCTGCTGAAGGCCAGCGTCCTCTGGCCGATGAAGTCACGCCCAATGGGGTCGTGGTCCCAGACCAGGAAGCGCACCAGCGCGATCTCGGGCATGTGTACCACGAACACCAGCGTCTCCTCCCACACGGGGTTGAAACCTGCAAGCCACGGGCGGGGGGGTGGGGGGCACTGTCACCTCCCACCCCGGCTGCAGCCTGCAGGCCTGCTTGGCGTGCACCCTCCTCCCGGGCTGGCCGCCTGGCTGAGGGGAGCGACTCCTGGGGCCGGGGGGCCGTCCCCAGGCGTCCAGCCGAGGGCCCAGCCTGGATGGTCACTTGGGTCACAGGAGGCGGTCCTGGCACCCATCCGTGCCCACTCGGACTGGCGTTGCCGGCGTGGCGGCAGGGCGTGGCCTGGCACCGGCAGGGGTGGGGTGTCCGCGGACCGGCTCTCACCGTTGTCGTCCACCACGCGGGTCTGCTCCTTGCTGCAGTCCACAGGGAGCCCGATGACTTCCACCTCCACGTAAGGGTCGATGATCTGCACGGAGGCCAGCGTGAGGCCAGGGGCACTGGCGCTCAGCCCCGTCCTATCCGTGCCCGGCGGCCCGCCTACCTCCCCTCGGTCCCCCAGCATGGAGTCCCGCGGCTTGGGCAGCTGCTGCCCGCTGATGATCCGCAGCACCAGCTG
Organism: Micronycteris hirsuta; assembly: GCA_004026765.1. Taxonomy (NCBI): domain Eukaryota; kingdom Metazoa; phylum Chordata; class Mammalia; order Chiroptera; family Phyllostomidae; genus Micronycteris; species Micronycteris hirsuta. The sequence goes on from PVJI01003577.1 coordinate 40,159, forward strand.
CTTCTTGAGCTGCCCGGGCAGGGGGTCTTCAGAGTTGGGGTTGAAGACGCCTGGGGGGCAGGGCGCGAGGCTGGATCTCCCCACCAGCGTGGCCACGCTGCCCTGCCCCATCCCCCACTGGGTGTGAGTCCCAGCCCGGGAAGAGGGACCCACTCCAGCACGGGCACTGGGACCTGTACACTGGTCACCTCTGTGCCACCGTGTGACCTGGGCACAGCTCACCCCCTCTGGGTAGGCCGGTGACTGGGGTCAGGTGACAGATGGGGGCTCCCCGATGACAGGGAGCTGGAGCTTGTGAGGCTGACACCTCCCGCAGGCGAGCGCAGAGAAGCCAGGGGGTGTGGGTGTGGGCGGAGTGAGGGACCGGGGAGGAAATCCAGGTATTTCCTGTACGGTCTGGCAGGGGGAGGGAGGCTCCTACCAAGGCCCCTCCCAGACCCAGGCAGGGCGGGGTGGGGCTCCCAGCTCAGCCCTGCAGGTCTCAGCCTGAACCTGCGGCAGCTGCACCCCCCCCCCCCCCCGTGTCCCTGGGCCCCCGGGCCTCACCCTGGCACATGCACTGGGGCTTCAGCACATAACCACAGCTGCCGTTGGCACTGAACTTGGCCCGGTTCAGCTGCAGCATCCGCCCCTCCGACTGGTAGTTCAGGGCCACTGCGGACAACGGCGTGCAGCGGCCGGTCAGCGCCCGGCCATGCCCTCCGCCAGCCCCACCCCGCTGCCCGTGAGCCCAGCAATCGCGCCCGTGAGCAGGGGCCCCGGGCTCACAGCTGCGCAAGTCGGGCCCCGTCCAGGCAGAAGCCATCCACTCGCAGCCCTCGGGCACCCGAGGGACTAAGGACCAACCCCCCCCCCATGCTGGACTAGCAAGCTGGCAGGGGCGAGGGGTGGGCCCAAAGCCGAGGGAGAGAAGCGAGCGGGGTGCCGCCCACCCATCTGGCAGCCGGCGTTCCAGAAGGGCTGCGGGTCGAAGTTGCTGGAGTCCACCCGGTAGGAGGACGGGTAGATGCGGGACAGCTGGCGCTGGTTGAAGCGCAGGTACTGCGCCGGCTTCTGCTGCAGGATCTGCTGCGCCTTCGCCTCGCTGAAGGAGGACACCTGCCAGCTGGTCACCACTGCGGGCGCAGCCGGCAGGCGTCAGCGGCGCTCGGGGCCTCGGCCCGGCCCTCCCCATGGCCCCTGGAGCCCGGGCCGCCCCTCACCCTCTGTGTCCACGTCGTGGGTGCCCACGGACTTCGTGTACTTCACCAGGTCCGACAGGGCCCGTGACAGCTGCATGGTCTTCTTCTGCCGGGCGGCCCTGCGGGGAGGCAGCGGGGGCGTCAGGACCCCGAGGTCAGTGCCCCTCCAGACTCAGGCCGGCCTGGGCACCCCGGTCCAAGAGGTGGGCTCCAGGGTCAGCCAAGTTCATTGGTTCACATAGAATGTCCATCAAGCATCCGCTTGCCCCCATGTGCCAGGTGCCAGGACGCGCAGCGGACGCTCAGTGGACGTGCTGAGAGGAGACGCTGCGTCCTCCAGCTCTGGGAACAGCCCAGGGACCTGCTGTGGCTGGCCCGCCCCCCACCCCACCCCCAAGCCCGCCTTTGTCTTTGGCCATGGCTGACCACAGCCTCAGCACTCGCCCCTGCTGCTGTCTACTCGAGGGGCTGGGGGCGGGGGCGGCCCTGACCCTCGGCTCTGGCTGCTCTGCGAGTCCAGCTCCTCGTCCACCTCGTCCACGCTGGATGCCTTCTTCAGCTTGCTGCTCTTTTTCTGTGTTCAGGGAGGGCAGAGTCAGGGCCGCGGGCCAAGCCATCGGCAGGGCCCAGGGGGGTGCAGGGGTCATCCAGGGCCACCGGCACCCACACTGCCCAGTTGGCCTGCCTGTCCTCTGAAGCACCCTTTTCAACTGGGGCCCCGGGTGACCCAAGCTCAGGACCTTGGCCAGTGTGGGTCAGGGACAGCCGCTGGGGCCCTGCTCCATGCAACTGGGGCTCAGACCTCACACGGGCAGCCAGCCAGGCAGCCAGGAACTCAGAGGAGGATCCTGGGAGGTGGGCTGGGGTTCTGGGGGCTGGAAGACTCCCTCTGGCCAGCACAGGGACAGCCGGGCACATGGGTGCAGGGGGGACCCCAGCCCAGGAGCCCCCAGACCTTGCGCTTGGAGAAGCCGCTCGAAGGAAACCGGCCGTTCCGTCTGCTGGCCCCAGAGTCCTCCCCGGACCCCGCGCCCTCATCAGCCTGGGAGGAGGGACAGACAGAGGGACGGGGTGAGCGCAGCCTCAGACCCTGCGGGTGGGGGAGGGTGGTGCCACCAGGGGGCCAGGGCGGGGCTCGAGGAGGGGCCCCAGGTGGGCTGGCTGCTGCCCTAGGCACCAGGGGACCCGCAGTCCCCTGCGAAGGGCAGGGAGGGCGCTCGTGAGGTGCCCACATCAGCTGCTCTACACTCGCTAGGATCCCGGTCCTGAGAGCTGTCCACAGGTTGGACGAGGGCTCAGCGCCGCCTGCGTGTCCGGCACAGCCGCAGCCTATGCAGCCCTGTGTGGGGGGCGGGGCTGCTCCCTGCTCAACTCCCTGTTCACCTCGGGCCACGGTGCACCCTGGCTTCCCGTTTACGGAACATGCGGGCCCAGGCCCCGTCCACACCGACGCTCGTTCACTCGCCTGGAGCCCACTGCAGCCGACCCCACCCACCCACGCCCCAGGCCCCTCCCAAACCCACACACATGCTGTGAACCTGGGCCCCGCTGAGGAGAGGCTCGCACAGGCCCAGCGTCCCAGAGAAGTGGCTGCAGCCAGAATCCACTATCACCCCGGCCGCCCCATGCACCCCAAGCCTGGTGGGGGAACAGCACCGACCCCCAGGGCGGCTGCAGAAAGCAGGGCTGTGGGCAGCGGAGGACCCACACCGGCCCTCTGGCCCTGGGACGCAGCCAGTGCTCGCAGAGAGCTCAGCAGCTGGGAGCAGCCGCACCGGGATGGAGAGCTGCCGGCAGGCCAGGTCCCTCCGGACCAAGAGGTCTCATCCTGGACACACTGGGGGTTGGGGGCTGGAGGGCGGGGTTTGGCCAGGGTCAGTACCCACAGGGGTGCCTGGCACATGAGTTGGGGGTCCCTGTCCTCACCCACCTGCTCCTGCCCCTCCAGATGACACCTGCTGCACCCCACACGCCTGCTCTCCCACAGGCGCCGTCCCTGGGACCCACGGGGTGGGGTCCCCAGCCTCAGGCCCCCCAGTAACACACAGGACAGACAAGCGCAGCAGGGCGTGCCCACGATCCCTCTGGGCCCCGTGGTCCCCAACCCCCGTCCCCCTCAGATTGCTCTGTGACTCTGCCGGGTCAGCCGGCAGGAGACAGCAGCTGCTGCTGTGGGCATGGAACCCCCCGCTGCCCCCAAGCCCACAGCCCTGGCCGTTCAGCCTGAGCTTCCCCTCTGCCCCTCCAAGAAGCCTTCCGGAGCGTGCGTGCCCTCAAGCCCGCTCAGGCACACAGCCCGGGGCCAGGCCACCCTCCCGTGTGCCTGCAGGGGCACCCCAGGCTGCCTGGCTGAGGAAAAGCAGGGACTTCAGAGGACTCTGCCTGACGGGCGCCCTGACTGCCCGCTGGAGCCTCAGGCGCTCTGTGTTGTCCCTGCCAGGACGCCTTTGAGACTGAAAATAAATGACCACTGTCAGCAGGGACCTGCGGGAGCCACAGCGGTGCCAGCTGCACTGAGAGCCCTGCGGGCGGGATGCGCCCGTGGGTGGGACACGCACCTGCGTCTGGATATGCTGCAGCTGGGGAGCAGCTGCCTCCCACCACCCACCCCGGCCCTGCTCACCTGTGGAACAGCCCCTGCAGGGCCCAAACCCCACCTGCCCCGGCCAGCTGCCCTGCCCACCACAGTGCCTGAGGGACCCGCTGGTGCTCCGGCCACTCGGCTGACAGGCCTGTCCCTCCAGGCTCACTGGCCCCCTTGGGGGGGACCCCGCCCAGCACCACTCCTCAGGCCTGCCACGCCCCACTCCTGTTTCGTCCATGGGGCTCTTCCCAGAGCTCAGCGGCACTTTCCCACAAGGCTGCGGGGCACTCTGGGCCGCCCCCCAGGACTGACTGGGCCCTGAGCTCCTGGGTGCCCCTCCCTGACCCTGAGGAGACCCTTCGGTAAGAAGGCCCACCTCCAGCCCCATCGCCTTCGGCGGGAGCTGCGGGCGGCAGCGGCGGGCCCCAGGCCTCAAGGGGACAGACCCCGGTGGCAGCCACACGAACCGGGCACACCGCCACGGCGCTGTCCCATGGGACACGGTGCAGGCCGTGGGGCCCAGCAGCTGTGTGCGCACAGGGGTGTGCAAGTGTGTGCAGAGGTGTGCAGGTGTGCAGATGTGTGTGCACAGGCTCGCATGTACAGGTTTGTGGGGGGGTGAGTGTGTGCAGGTCTACACGTGTGTGCATATACACGTGTGAACACACACATGGGTGTGGGTGCACGCGTGAGTGTACATGTGTGTGCAGGTACGCAAACCGCATGCCTCCCGCCCCCCCACAGGTGCTCACCCTCCCTCGCTCCGCCTTGGGCCCAGGTGCCCCCGGTGGAGGCAGCGCGGACACAGGGAAGCCACTCGGGTCCTCGTGGTCGCGGATCTTCGACTCCTTGATCAGGCAGTCCAGCTTCCTCTTGGCGATGCTTTCCACGCGCTTCCGGCTCGAGGAGGCCTAGGACAGCCGCCCCCGCCCCCCCGCCCCCGGCATCAGTCTCCCCCGCGGGCAGCGGCCCTGACGGAGCCCCGGGTCTGAACCTGGGCCCGTCTGATTCTAGCTGCCTGACGCTGCCCACGGGGACCCAGTCAGTGCCCACAGCAGCTGCTGGTTCAGCAGCTCCAGATCGGAGACCCACCGGTCGTCCCAAGGACACGGGGAGGATGGGGACAGACTCCCTGCCCAAGGCAGCCCCTAGGGTGGCCCTAGTGAATGTGGACCCCTCCAGGGCAGGGCTCGGGCCTTGGACCTCTGGAGTGGGTGCCAGGGCTGGCCTCAGGGAGCTGGATTCACCAGCCCCTCGGGCCTCGCCCAGGCTCCGCCGAAACGGGAAGAATTCCACAGCCTCGGGGCTTTCTGAAACAATGACCGGCAAGGCAGGGCACCTCCTGCACGATTGTCTCCCTACCCAGCGGCCCCTGGGGGAGGAACATGGCCCATCTGCCCGGAAGCAGCGCCCTAGAGCAGGGCCCAGAGGACAGCAGATGGTGATCTCAGGCCTCCAGCCCCACTAACTCAGCTCCGGGGCAGCCCCCAGCCCCCGAGCTGCCAGGAGCCGGGCGGCAAAGCCGCAAGGAAGAGGGACCAGCGCTCTGTGGAGGTGACCACCCGGACTTTCAGTACTGCCTGTGGGCGGGGCAGGAGCTGGGCTCAGGGGTGGTGGGGCAGGATCACTGGGCACCCAGGGCAGGAGCTGGGGGTGGCCGGAGAGAGGCCAGGAAGTGGGTGTCCTGGTGAGAGTGCAGGCAGGTGCAGGTGTGGGTGGGAGTGGTGTGGGACCCAGGCAGGACCCCGCCCCCACGTGGCCCCCACTTGCTGAGGGCAGCCGAAGGACTGGGCGCGCTGAGCAGACAGCGCCCCGAGAGTCGGCTCAGAAACAGGAACCAAAACAGGCTGGCAGCGGGCGTGCGGCCAGCGGCACCTGAGGGCCACAGGCTAGCTGGGAACACGGGGGGTGTGTCCTGTGTGGAGGGGCCCCCAGTGGCCTCAGGCCACGTGTGTGCCCAGCAGCCTGGTAGCTAGCACACGACCCTGGACCTCTGCCAGGTCCCCCTTTCCTGGCTACCTCCCTTCCTCCCCCCCCCCCCTGCCCCCACTCACATCCCCATTGAGGATCTTGCAGTCCTCGTCGATCTCGTCCGCGCTGTCCTCGTCGGACACCTCGCCCTCCTCTGCGTCCTCGCTGATGTTGGCCGGGAGCTTCTTGCCCTGGGGGAGGAGGGGGTGGTGAGAAGGGCCCTGAAGGAAGTGCTGGAGGGGCTGGTTCAGCCACAGACGGAGGGCCTTCAGCCTGCTCGAGGGCAGGGGCCAGCCCGGGGCAGCAGTGTGGCAGGGAAGTGCCTCGGTGAAATGCAGAGGTGCCCAGGCTGTGTGGCCGCCACAGAGAGACTCAGGCGAAGGCAGACCAGCCACGCATGGCACAGACTCTGGCCGCGGGGCAGGGGGCTCACCTTCACCAGGACCTTGCCCTTGAGCATCTGTGGAGAGGGCAGCAAGGTGGCGTCCTCGCTGCTCACTGAGGACAAGTCCAGCTTGTCCCCGAGGATGTCGATCAGGTACTGGGCCATCTTCTTCTGCTGGGCAACACTGCAGTGGTTCTCGATGGACAGGACAACGGGGTACCTGGGGCCCCCACGTGGGAGGAGCAGGTGAGGCCAGGGCAGGGCCCACATCACTGGACAGGAAGGGGGTCTCCACCCTGACCAACGGGACTCAGGGGCACCCTCCTGCCAAGTGAAAGGTCGCTGGTTCCATCCCTGCCCAGGGCACATGCCTGGGTTGCGGGTTTGGTCCCTAGTCAGGGCTTGTTTAAGAAGCAACTGTCTCTCTCCCTCTCTCTCCCTCCCTTCTCCTCTCTCTAAAAATAAATAAATACAATCTTAAAAAAAAAGACAGGGTCTCCACAGGGGCCCAGGACAGATGGGGCTTCTGGCCACTCTGGGAGGGGGACCCTCAACAGCTTTGACAAGCAGCTGAGTGGGTGGGAGGAGCTGGGAGAACTTAGGAAAGCAGGCATGCACCTCTGCCCTGTGAGAAAACAAAGGCGACTGGGAACTCCGGGAAAACAAAAGGAAATGTTTGAGCAAGTCCCAAGTCATGGCTTTAAATGATGGGGGTGCTGGGTGTGGCTCAGTGGATTGAGTGCTGGCCTGCAAACCAAAGGGTTCCTGGTTCGATTCCCAGTCAGGGCACCTGCCTGGGTTGCAGGCCAGGTCCCCAGTAGGGGGCAAGTGAGAAGCAACCACACACTGATGTTTCTCTCCCTCTCTTTCTTCTTCCCTTCTCCCCTCTCTGAAAATAAATAAAATCTTTTAAAAGAAAATAAATAAATGGTGGGAGTGAAATGGGAGCAATACGCCTGAGAGACTGTGAGAAAGGTCACTGCGCTGGCCTAGGTACTGGACACACTGTCCCGTGGACAGCCCTGTGTGCAGCATCTGCAGGAGCTTTGTCACCTGCGTGGCAAGTCTGGACCTTTTCGTTGTGAGTTCTTCAGTTGTTTAATGTTTTTTAATGATTTTATTTATTTAGAATTTCTAGCCAAGATGGGCACATAGGTAGATACACTGTGCCTCCTCGCACAACCAAAAGGACAACAAAACATTTAAGAACAAAAAACAACCAGAACTACCAGAAAGTCAAACTGTATGGAAGTCTGACAACCAAAGAGTTAAAGAAGAAAAATCCATCCAGACCAGTAGGCAGGGCGGAGATGGGCAGCCAAGATGGAGAGGACACACGGCAAGGCGGCAGCTGGAGGACAGGGGTGTGCGAGGCAGTGGTGAACCAAGAGGTCCCACATTTGTGTGCGGATAAACCAGAAGGAACAGCTGGGGAGCGAGGCAAACTGCACAACCCAGAGTTCCGGCGGGGAAATAAAGCCTCTAAACCTCTGGCGGTAAAAATGTGTGGGGGTTGCAGCGGTGGGAGAAACTCCCAGCCTCACAGGAGAGTTCATTAGAGAGACCTTCATGGTCCTAGAATGTACACAAACTACCCACCTGGGAATCAGCAGTAGAAGGGCCCAATTTGCTTGTGGGTAGTGGGGGAAGTGACTGAAATCTGGCAGAGAGTGGAGCAAGCGCCACTGTTCCCTCTTGGACCCCCCCCCCACATACAATGTCACAACATAACCACATGGGGTGCCCCGCCCTGGTGAACACCTAAGGCTCTGCCCCTTATTATGTAACATGTTTGCTCAGACAAAAAAATATGGCCCAAATGAAAGAACAGATCAAAGCTCAAAAAATAGAACTAAGCAATGAAGAGATAACCAACCTATCAGATGCAGAGTTCAAACACTGGTCATCAGGATGCTCACAGAATTGGTAGAATATGGTCACAAAATAGAGGAAAAAGTGAAGGCTATGAAAAGTGAAATAAAGGAAAATGCACAGGGAACCAACAGTGACGGAAGGAAACTGGGACTCAAGTCAATGGTTTGGAGCAGAAGGAAGAAATAAACACTCAACCTGAACAGAGTGAAGAAACAAGAATTCAAAATAACAAGGAGAGGCTTAGGAACCTCCAGGACTTTAAATGTTCCAACATCTGAATCACAGGGGTGCCAGAAGGAGAAGAGGAAGAGCAGGAAATTGAAAACTTATTTGAACAAATAATGCAGGAGAACTTCCTCAATCTGGCAAAGGAAATAGACTTCCAGGAAGTCCAGGAAGCTCAGAGAGTCCCAAAGAAGTTGGACCCAAGGAAGCACACACCAAGGCACATCATAATGACATCACCCAAGATTAAAGAGAAGGAGAGAATCTCAGAAGCAGCAAGAGAAAAGGAGACAGTTACCTACAAAGGATTGCCCATAAGACTGTCAGCTGATTTCTCAAAAGAGACCTTGCAGGCAAGAAGGGGCTGGAAAGAAGTACTCAAAGTCATGGAAGGCAAAGACCTACATCCAAGAATACTCTATCCAGCAAAGCTTTCATTTAGAATGGAAGGGCAGATAAAGAGCTTCCCAGATAAGGTCAAGTTAAAATCGTTCATCATCACCCAGCTTTTATTATATGAAACGTTAAAGGGATTTATCTAAGAAAAAGAAGAAGATCAAAAATATGAACAGTAAAATGACAACAAACTCACAACTATCAACAACTGAACCTAAAACAAAAACAAACTAAACAAACAACTAGAACAGGAACAAAAATCACAGAAATGGAGATCACATGGAGGTTTATCAGCAGGGAGGGGGCCGGGGGAGGGGAAAAGGTACAGAGAATAAGAAGCATAAATGGTAGGTACAAAACAGACAGCGGAAGTTAAGTATAGTATAGGAAATGGAGAAGCCAGAGAACTTATATGTATGACCCATGGACATGAACTCAGGTAGGGGAATGATGGTAGGCAGGGGAGTGCAGGGTGGAGGGGAGAAAGGGGAGAAAAAATGGGAAAACTATAATAGCATAATCAACAAAATATATTAAAAAAAATAAATAGCCCTGGCTGATGTGGCTCAGTGGATTAACCGCCACCTGTGAACTGAAGGGTCGCCAGTTCGATTCCTGGTCAGGGCACATGACTGGGTTGCAGCCAAGGCCCCCAGTAGAGGGCGCACGAGAGGCAACCAACACATTGATGCTTCTCTCCCTTTCCTTCTCCCTCTCTTCTTCTCTCTTTAAAAATAAATAAATATGCCCTGGCTGGTGTGGCTCAGTGGATTGAGCACCAGCCTGCGAATTAAGGGGTCGCTGGTTCAGTTCCCAGTCAGGGCACATGCCTAGGTTGTAGGCCAGGTCCTCAGTTGGAGGCACATGAGAGGCAACCACACACTGATGTTTCTCTCCTCTCTTTCTCCCTCTTTTTCTCTAAAAATAAATAAAATATTTTTTTAAAAATAAAAATAGATAAAATCTTTTAAATAAAAATAAATAAAATTTAAATAAATAAAAAAGATTTATTAAAAATAAATCAATTAAATCAATAACAAGATTTTATTGATTTATTTATAGAGGGAGGGGAAGAGAGGGAGGAGAGGGAGAGAAATATCAATGTGTGGCTGCCCCTCGTGCGCCCCCTACTGGGGGCCTGGCCTGCAACCCAGGCATGTGCCCTGACTGGGAATCGAACCAGCAGCCCTTTGGTTTGCAGGCTGGCGCCCAATGCACTGAGCCACACCAGCCAGGGCTATTGTTTGACTTTTTTAACCATGTGCACATTTTACTTGGATTTTTGCCAAAAGCAACATGATTCTTTCAGAAAACGTCAGTCACTCAGACCTAGAAGACATGACCAGGAGCCAGAGGTGGGAGGGCCTGGGAGTAGAGACAGCCTGCGAGCCTCGGGGCCTGGCAGGCCTGGGGGAGCTGTGTGTCCCAGCCCCCACCCAGAGGCGGCCTCACCTGTCACTCTAGGGGCCAGGCCACCCCGCAGAGACATTGGACCCCACCCCTCCCCACAGGCCTGGGTAGTGCCAGCCCCTCTGGGAGGGGCCACTGCACTTCTGTGTCCTCAGTTGGTCCTGCTCGTCCCCCCTCCCCACGCTCCGCTGGATTGGCTGCTTCCTCGCCTGCCAGCCTCCGTTAGCCAAGGTTCGAAGGAAACCAGCAGCACCGGGAGGCACCTTCTATTTCCAGAAACTAAATTGGATTTTGTCAACAGCGTCCATAGCCACAGCTGAGTGACAGCAAATTGCATCTGGACACGGAGCCCACCCCCAGCTTCTCAGGGGCCATGAGTGCCAGGCCCCGGCTGCTGCCGAGCGCGTGTGCTCCGGCAGCCACCCCACCCTCAGGAGTGCCACTGCTCAGGGGCTCCGTCCTCCGCCAGAGACCCTGAATGCAGCCCCTCAGCGGCTCCAACCTCGGCCCCAGAGAGGGCGTGGGGCAAGGGCAGGGGACCCCCACCAGGCCCGCCCCCCCCCCCGCCGTCTGCGCCACTCACTCGTTCTTGATAAAGGCGTACTTGTTGATGGTCTCAATGACGTCTTTGAAAAGGATCTTGGAGGTCAGCGTGTAGCCATGGTGCACAATCGGCTCCCCGTCGGGACCGTCCCAGCAGTCCACTGGGGGCGGGTGGGCCCGGGTCAGCACCGGGGCTCCCGCTGCGGGGGCCTCCTGTTCCGTGCCTAACCTCGGCGTGGCAGCACCCCGCCACCACGCAGCAGAGGGCAAGACACCCAGCCCGGAGGCCCAGAGGGCCCGTCGGGGCCACCCCCGCAGAGGACACGCCAGCCCCGGGCCCAGCGCTCACCTTCCACGCAGCGGCAGCCCGCCTGCAGCACCCAGGCGTACATGTCCGCCCGGGACTGGGACATGAGCTGGTCACCCACAAGGTAGGTGTTGTGGGACGAGGTGATGAAGTAGTGGCTCAGCGGCCGCGTCATGTCCTGGTGCACGCGGTGGTGCTCCGGGTTGAAGATGTCCCCGGCCGGGCTCCGTGTGTAGTTGGTGAAGCCTGCGGGGGCGCGTGGTGTGGGGAGGGACTCAGGCCTGCCGCTGCCGGGCCCATCCTGGGACCTGCAGTCACCGGCTCCGGCTGCCCCGTCGGCCCCCAGGCCGCCCCTCGCCCCCACCCCCACCCCATCGGCCTGCCGGGACCGGGGGACCGAGGCGGCGCCCCGCTCACCGTCGATGCCCAGCACCCCCTTGCTCTTGTTCTCGGGGCAGGGCTCGAACTGCTCAATGATGGCCCGGCAGCTCTCCAGGGTCACACTGGTCATCTAGGCCAGAGAAGCGGCAGAGCCCGGGCCAGCCCGGCTGTCACCAGGGCGGGCTAGCCTCGGGGCCCTGCCGGTCCTCTGCCACCGGAGCCACGGCCTCCACCCTGGCCCTGATGGTCACACCAGGGCCGACAGCAGCGGGGTGGGCTCTGGCCCCGGCAGTGTGCTCCCCCACCTCAGGCTTCCAGCCTCCTGCCCTGAGCTGGTGGCGCCCAGCCCCTCCCCAGGCCTGGGACAAGGGGTCCAGATGCTTGAGTCTCTGGACACCGGGCCACCAGTCAGCAGGGCAGTGCCCGGAGAGCACTCAGCCCCTCAGGATGGACAGGGCTGCCTGGGGTCAAGGAAAGGGGTGGGCACGGCCCCCTGGCACCCAGAGGCATCTGGGTGTCTGCTGGACAAATGGGTGAAGGACAGAGACAACGGCCCGGAGCTCAGGGGACGCAAGGGGAAGGCTGGGCCTGGGGACCCTGGACCCACAGGTGCCCACACGGTGCTGTGGTCCAGGGTGGGCTCCGCCCAGGCACCCCGTCTCCACCAGGGGCCCTCACCTTCTGCTCCACCTCCAGGAAGCGCTGCAGGTTGGCGGCGTCCAGGTGGTCCTTGTGGTCGCTGTAGGTCAGCATGAGCAGGTAGAGGTCCCGTCGGGTGGACATCATCTTGTAGAAGGCGCAAAACTCCTCAAAGCCCAGCGTGCCCTGGTGGTCATCCGTGTCCGCCTCCTGCAGCGCAAGGCCTGTGGGTCCCCCTGTGTCCCCCCCTGAGCCACACCCACACAGGCCTACAGGCCCACCCCCCCCTTCTTGGTCACCCTCGCAAACCTCACTGTCCCAGGGAGCATCCCTGAGGCCCTGGGGACGCTGAGGACCAAGCCTGCGGACAGACCAGAGGACAAGGGTGTCCGGTGACCAGGGACCAGGCCACCCCGAAGTCTGAGGTGCGACGAGGCATCACCAGGAGTGGGTGGGAGTCAGAACCGGGGAAGGTGCCGTCAAGACCCTGAGCGCTGAGTCCGGTTCTTTGGCCCGGGGGGCAGACATAACCCGTGTGAAGGCGCCTCCAGCAGGAGAGACCCCAGGTCAGCACCGTGGACAGCGGCACTGCCAGACCTGCAGGCCATCTGGCCGGTGTCCATTCTGTGGCCACAAAGTCTGGCGTGGCCCTGGGGTGGGTGCCAGGTCTCTGAGGCCCCCTCCGAATCCGGAGCATCACCAACCAGGCAGGCAGCCACAGCCACCCCCACGTCCCTGTCCCCAAAGACCGTGGGCCTCCGGGAAAGCTAGGTCCTGGCCTGTGCTCCTGACTGCCTCCGCCCCCAGCACTGCAGCACGGTGGGCCCCCTTGTCTGGCCCCAGGACCCGAAAGCCCATCCTGGAGACCCGGGCCGGGCAGGGCCAGCTTGGCGCGAGCGCTCCAGCCCAGAGCCACGCATGCAGGGGCCCGGCAAGTACCCGTCGGAGACCCCGTGTGTGCGGTGCGGGGTTCGCGGGCAGCCCTGCATCCAAGGGCCGGCGGGACGGGGCCCCCAGTGCGGGTCAGAGGGCCCCCAGGACCGGGGGTTGGCAGCCCTGCCAGGCGCATGGCTGGGGCTAGGCACAGGGCCCTTCTGCCCAGCCCAGAGGGTGGCATGGCCCCACTGGGCTCTGCCCGCGGCACAGCCCACTCGCCACCCCGCCGCTGTCCCAGCAGCGAATAAAAATGCTCTGTGAGACCTGAAAGGGCAGAGCCAACCCCCAGCCCCAGAAACGCCGCCCCATGTGCTCGGCCCGCTGCTTTCCTCCTGTGGACGGACTTGCTCACAGCCGCGCTGGAAGCCGGCCCAGAGCGCTCACCGGGCCGTGAGGTCTGAGGGCCTCACTTCATCTCAGACTTAACGATGGTGCATTCAAGACCCTCCTCACCCACCACACAGATTTCCCCCAGGTCAGACAACTTCCGGGGGCGGACACACAGATTCCTCCACAGCCAAAGTGACACCAACCATCAGCGCTGCCCTGCCTGGCCGACGGGGCTCAGCCTTCCGCCCTGGGCTCCGAGCGCTGGCAGAGGGCAGCCATGCCGATGGGCAGGGAGGCTCGGAGCTCCAGGCCAACAGCCCCCTGCTCACTTCTCTGCAGGGTCAGCCTGGAGCCCACCCTGCTGCCCAACCCAGCCTGCAGGGGCTCCCCCACTTTCCAGAGCTTCCTCGGGGTGAAGGGGTTGAAGCCTGGCCAGGCCAGGGGTGAGCCGGACGGCTCCATGGGGAGCCCTGCCCTGCGCCAGAGGGTGCACAAGAGACCCAGTGCCCTGACAGGAGGGGTGGGGTGGACTTCCGAGAGCCCCCAACAAGGGGCTTTTTCAAGCCAGGACTTCGTGCTGGACCCTCAGGCCCCACTCCGTGGGGCTTCCTCTCCTCCTGCCTCAGTGGCCCCTCTGGACCCCAGTCCTGAGCTAGCCTGACCACTACTGGCCCCTGACATGGCCTCACTGCCCTTGAAGGGCCTGCTGACCCCAGGGCTGCCGCTAGAGGCAGGACAGGCAGGGCACAGGCGGGGCTGACCTGCAGGCCTGAGCTGTCTGCCAGCTCCTCACTGCCCCGCCGGCTCTGTCCCCTCTGGGGCCTTCAGGAGGGGCCCCACGAGCCCCCAGCCCTCAGCCAGCAGCCTGAGAGCCCCTGCTCACCCCCCATCACACGCCAACCCTGAGACAGCCAGCTCCCCCTGCTCCAGCCAAGCGTGGCTCCCGTCCAGCAGGAGGCACAGGGCTGCACCGCACAGTGTGAGGCTGCACAAGTGCATGCCTGTGTGTGCACATGTGTGTGTGTCCATGTGCATTCAGGTGTGTGCCTGCGTATGCCGGTGTGTTCGACATGTGTGCATATGTGTGCCTGTGTTCGGGCATGTGAGCATGTGTGTGTCTGTGTTGGTGGTGCATGTGCACACGTGTGCCTGTGTTTGGGGTGTGGGCATGTGTGCACATGTGTGTGTGTTGGGGTGCATGTGCACATGTGTGCCCGTGTGCGCACGGCGTGGGCTCAGGCCCTGGGAACCCCCTCTCCCGGCTGCAGCAAGACCTCGAGGCCCAGCTGCTGACAGCAAAGGCTCCAACACCAGGCTGGGGGGGGGCGGGCGCTGGCCTTGCGGAGAAGCTACACTGACCTGCTGTCCCTGTGGGGCATGTGGCCCCCGGGCCCCCGGGGAAGAGCACGCTCCATTAGAGCGGGGGAGTCATGGGGAGGGGCGGGAAAGGGGGTGCGGCCTCTCAAACGCTGGCCGTGCCGGCCACCAGCCCGGGAGGGCCCAGCTCGGCTGGCCCAGCAGCCCTTGCAGCCGGCCTGGGGCCACTGCCCCCAGACGCAGGCCTGCAGCCCAGGCAGCCGCGCCCAGGGCCCCGCCGTACCTTGAACATCTGCTTCACCCGCTGCCGCGGCAAGTTCACATTCAGCTTGTGCAGCAGCTGCAGGACCTCGCCGATGTTCAGGCCGCCGTCCCCGTTCTTGTCCGCCTCGTCGAACGTCTGCTTCAGCCACTTTGGGCCGAGTTAGGGGCCAGCACGGTCTAGCAGGGGCCAGCGCAGGGCTTCCACCCCCACCCCGCCCCGCGCCCCTCCCCGCCCCTTCCCCAGACGTGTGACCTGGCCCCGCATGGGGCCCCCCCACGCCAGGGCGGGCCATCGGGTCCCTGGGGTCTGCCCTTGTGCCCGAGGATATTGGTCCCTGGTGCGCTGGCGGCGGGCCAGGCTGTCCTCGTCGCTGATGCCGGCCATGAGGTAGCGCAGGCCGGTGACCCAGGTGCGCGCCTCGTCGCCGCTGGGCGAGACCAGGTCCAGCGACTGGCGGTGGCTGCCGTGGTAGATGCTGAAGCAGCAGTTGGGGTCGAAGCTGCTGTCGGGGTATCGCTGGAAGATCTCCGACTGCCGACCCTCGCTCACCTCCTGGATGGAGTCGATGGAGACTGCGGAGCAGGGCCCCAGTCACCGCCCTCCCCGCTGCAGGGCGGGGCCCCTCCCCACCAGAGTGCTCCCAGCAGCAGCTGGGCCCTCCAGCGGGGTGCCCCTCCCTCCTGAGGCTGGGGGGCAGGTGGGAGGGGATGTGTCAAGAGACCCTTGGGGGCGAGAGAAGGGAAACACGAATGCGATGGCAGGTGAGACGCATGCCCTGCCCCCCTGCCTCTGCATGTGGAAAGACGCCCCCCAAAGAGGGAGAGGGTTGCCCCCCACTCTGCGAGCCGGGCATCGGGCCTATGCATCTGGCGGAGGCTGCAGAGCGACTCCATCCAGCTCTGCCAGCTCACCCCGCACCCAGACAAGGCCACTGCTGGCCCCCTGCTGTGTCCGCGGGGTCCTCGTGTCCAGAGCGATGGCGGGGGACCTCCCCATCGTGCACCGAGGGGTGGCCTTACTCCTCCACTCTGCCCCCACCCCGTTCCCCCCCTTTCCCCGTGTCCCCAGGTGTGCCGAGTCCACCTGCGGGGGCCAGCCCACCTGCCTCCTCCAGGTCGCAGCGTGTGTGCCGGGCGGCGGGAGGGGTGGCTCTGGGCCTCCAGACAAGCGGGGCCGACAGCCCAGGCACAGCTGCCCCGGCTGTTCTCCCCACCCAAGCACCCCGCCCTCCCGGGCCCCGTCTCCTGTCTGAGCCTGCAGGTCTCTGCCCACCCCCTGCTCCCCAGAGGGGCCTCCGTGAGCCCCCACCACCACACCCCTCCACCCATCCTGTGCTTTCCTCGTCACCCAGTGGGACGCGGGGCTATCCAGCACTTGAAAAACAGCTTCTTGTTTTCTGCGTTCCCAGTGCTGGGAACAGCGCCTGGAGCGAAGCGGGGGCCCCAGACTGATTGCAGGGGCTCCTCGTGCCTGTGCGGCCCACAGGGGGCGCTCTACTCCCTGAGTCTGGGGGCAGCCGCAGGCCCCACCGGATGCCCTCCCAGAGCCTCCCCAGTGTGGCTCTCCCCTGGGCCCGGTGGGGGGGGGGAGGCAGTGCCCCCCTTGGCCTCTCCCTCTGGCAAAGCCAGAGGAGGGGGGTCTAGTCCCTGTCCTGGCCCAGGGGGCTCCTCCCTCCCTGACCCTAGACCCCCAGCCCACGTCCCACACAGAAGTAGACCCTCTCTTCCGGCCCCTGCACCGTCCCTCCCAGCTCAGGACCCGTCCTCCCCCCAGGCAGCCCTGTAGCCCCCACACCCCTATGGCAGCGGCCCACATCCCGGGCTGCCTGGGGGACATTTGGCACCCACCCAAGCCCTACCCTTCATGTGCCCAGCCAGGGTGGCCCCAGTGCACAGGAGGTCTCGGATGCCCGGCTAGGCTGAAGGTCCTTTGGCCTCTCGGCCCATCCCAGCCTCCGGGACAGGGCTGGGCATGAAGGCCGCCACCGTGTTCCAGGGGCATGGGGCCCTGACCCCTCCCCACCCTGTGTCCAGAGGTCACCTCAGGACTCCGAGGCCAACCTGGAGCCACTGGTACAGCCAGGGCTTGGGGCCCTGCTGCCCCTCCCGGGCTGCTCTGAGGGGCCCCCGCACCCCACTCACTCTTGGCTTTCTCGCTCTTGCGGGAGGGCCGCCATCGGATGCAGGAGCGGTGTTCGTCCAGGAAGTAGAAGCGCACCAGGCCCTTGGTGCCGCCGCGCAGCTTCACCATCTGCGTCCCTGCCTGCATGGCGCTCATGCACCGCTCCACTGGGTGCGCCGGCCGCCACGGGGCAAGGGTGGGCGGGGACAGACAGACCGACAGCGGCACCCGTGAGCACTGCGGCACCCCCGCCAGCCACAGCCCTCCCCGCCCCCCCGCCGTCCCGTGTGCAGAGACCCCTCCTCCTCCTGCCGCCCGCCCTCGCGGTGCCGAGCTCAGACCCCCAGGGCTGCTGGGACCCAGGAGCTGGCCTGAGCTGCACATCCAGCCTGGGATCCGGTTCAAGGGCAGAGACCCCGCAGAGAAACGGCCACGCTGCCCAGCCGGCCTGCCAGCCTCCCCCACGATCCCGGGTCCCGAGGGCCGGCAGAGGCCTCAGACAGGACTGGCCACTTGCCCACCCCACCGTCCACCACCTGGACCAGCCCCAAAGGCTACTTCACCGGAGAAGACAGGGACTCAGTGGCTGAGCCCACCCTCAGGCACGGGCAGGCAGCCCCCCCACGACACCCAGCCTGGCTCCCAGTCTCCTGCACCCCACGCCCAGCACGTCAGGAAAGCACACGTGGAGGCTGCCCCACCCCCCGCCCAGCACGCAGCTTTGGTAAGGGTCGCCAGCACCTCCCAGGTCCCAGGGGTGGGCTGCCGGCCAGGACTCAGGGCTCCTGGAGCTGAGGTGCTGCAGGCAGTTGGGGTCCTCCATCGAGTCCGGCACCAGCACACTGCACTGAAGGCACTGCTGCCCCCAAAGCGCCAAGGTCCCCCTCAGCTGAAGCTTGGGAGCTGCCCGAGAGCCCAGCCAGGACACCCACCAGGGCCGTGCCCTCCTCCCCACCTGCAGCCGTGCTGGTGGGTCAGCCTCCAGGTGCTGAGGGGGTCAGCAGAGGGCATGCCGCTGGAGCCACGACCCCAGGGGCCAGGGGTGGGCGAGCCGGGCCCATCAGGCCCTCCTGACCCAGTGGCCCTGGAGCTGGGCGGGGCTCCGGCCAGGGAGGAGCAGGACGTCCCGCCCCCTTACCTAGTGGGCCAAGCTGCCTCCAAGGGGACATGGCCACGCTCCCTCCGACCCAGAGGAAGGCCTCCGCCAGGCAGGCCACTGTTCCCTCGGCCCGGCTGGAGGCAGGGGGCCAGAGGATGGCCATCCCCAGACGACGACCGGGGTGGACTCACGCAGGCCGGAGAGGGCCGGGTCCCCCAGCACGCCTCCGCAGCAGGTCAGGGGTTCCACAAGGCCCCCTTCTCTCCTCTGCTTCTTCCTCCTCCCTGTTGGAGCCCCCCGAGACCCCCACAGGGATGCTCCCAGGCCCCTCTGGCATCAGCCTGACTGTCACCTGCTGTCCCAGATGGCCCGCGGGCCAGCCCACCTCCCCAGCAGGACTGCGGACAGATCCCCGAAGGCGCGGCCGCGGGGTGTGTGGGTGGGGAAGCTCTCGCCCTGCCCACTCTGCCCGCCCGCTGCCCAATCCCCTGCGTGAATCTAAGCCGGGACCCAGCTCAGCTGGCCAGAGGATTTAGGCCCCGGAGCTCCTAGCCAGGAGCCAGGAGAGGACGGAATAGGCGGCCATGTCGTCCGAGGCCCCGGACCACACGTCCCCACGTCCTGGCTGAGGAAGCAGGCAAGACAGACAGGCGGCCCCCCTGGAAACCCGAAGAACACAGCCCCAAGGCCTGAGGTGACTGACGGTCCTCAGGGTGCCACCCTCCGGGGCGCAGTCCCAGGCCCGGCTGGGGGCAGTGTCTCCCCCCACCGTCCTCCCCACACCAGGCACCTAAGGCTGCCGGAGCCTCCCACCCCCCAAAGGTCCCAAGCACGCCCTGCCCTCCTCAGGCCACTGCCTTGGCCTGTCAGCCACTGTCCAATCAGTGGTCTGCCACCAGCTGCGGGGTTTGGCCGGCCCCTCAGCCTGGGCAGGTCGAGGCACAGACGGAGTGGCCAGGCCCTGGGCACCGTGCTCCCTGAGGCCTCCTCAGCTGGCCAAGGCCATGGTCCTCCGCTGACCAGGCAGAGGAAAGGCAGCTAATGTGGCCTAATGGGGGGCTTTGCCCACAGGGAGGACCCAGGGGACCCCCACCCCACCTCGGACGTCCAGGAGATGGGCAGACACAGCCCTGCAGCTGCGGTGCACAGCCGGGTGCCCAGGGCCGCAGGACTCCAGAGGCAGCACCCACCCGCCCTCCCGACTCCCTGCTCCTTGTCCCAGGACCTGAGTGACCCCTTCACATCGCCTCGGGGCTGCCTCTCGGCTGCCTGACGGGCTTGCACACGTCTACAGTGTGTGGCCTCCAGGACCCCCAGGGCGGGGGCCCCCAGTCCTGTCCAGCTCTGCCCCTGCTCTGGCCAGGACTGGCCCTCACAGGCACTCCAGTGTAGCACCCCAAGCCAGCTCAGGGCAGCGACACGGAGCCAGCACTGAGCACGCTGTCACAGGAATGGTCACGGCCACCCAGCTCTCTGGGGCTTGGCCATCCCCCAGTCCTGGAGGAGCCTGGTGCACAGACAGACGGACAGGCAGGGCCAGCCACCGGGGGGAGTGGAGGGAGGGCCCTCAACCCCACGCAGACAGCCCAGAGGAGGGTGTCCCCTCCGCTGGGTCCCTGCACTGTGCCTGGCCTGGACGCCTGGCCTCGGCAGCGCCCAGGAAGGGGAGTCCTCGCCTCCATCCCCACCTGTCGGGAGGCATCCCCACCCCACGCTCCCTTCCCCCCCGAGCCCTGCAGGGGATGCAGTGGCCTCACGACACCGCGGCAGCGGCTCCAGGGAAGAGCCCTCGCTGTCGGAAGCTGGGCGCCCTGGGTTAGTTCTGTCGTCACGGTGGAGATGGATCCGTCCTGACACAGCAGGTGACAAGAGGCCAGCGCGGTCAGCATCTCCACTCCCCCCCCTCGCACCCCCGGGGACGGCTGGAAGATCGATGCAATCTTCCAGCAAACCCACAGAGCGTGCCCACAGGCTGCGCGGCGGGGCACATACTCCCTCAGGCAGAGGCTCGTACCCACGCCCCGCGGCACTTGGGCCTCCATTCAGCAAGCTCCGTGGCATGGGGGCACACAGTGGGGCCGCGTGGGGGCGCACAGCCCACCGGTCCCTCCCCAGGCCCTGCTCATCTTTCTCCAGCCCCTTCCTCTTCTGCCTCCAAACTTCTTTGCCTTGCAGAGGGCACTTCCTGTGTCCACTGCACTGAGGATGGTCAGCAACTGCTGGCCACATGGGACTGAGGCTCTCTGGCCCTGCCCCCAGCCCCACAGAGTCCTCAGCACCCTGGGACCCCCGGCAGCCCTGAGATCCCCCCTCCTCTCGCTCTCGCTGTGGCCCCACTCAGCACACAGTAGGTGCTCAGAACGTGTTTGGGGGACAGAGGAAGGAGGTGGAGGCTGTGCAGGGATGAGCCGGCCCCTGGCTGGGCCTCCCTGGAAGGGCGGCGGCCCGCACACAGATGGCCGAGATTATTTAAGCGTCTGAGAAGCAGCTCGGGGTGGGTTGGGGGACCCCACCACCGTGTCTGGGTGCCTCCGCCCCCGCAACTATTTTTATTTTATTAGAGTGTGAGCAGGCTCCTCACACCATCCCCCCTACAGAGGGGCTGTGCCCTGGTTGGAGGCGGCTGTGACCAGGCCCTGGGGGTGCGGGAGCCAGGACTGGCCCGAGGGGCACTTGGCAGGGTCAGCAAAGCCCAGGCTGGGCTTAGGCAAGGGGGAGGGCTGGGGATGGGAGTGGGGGGCACTGGAGCGGGAGGGCCGCTGGCCAGGATGGGCCCTCTCCCTCCCGCACAGCCCCCTTGAGAGGCAGGCAGCTCCCGCTGACGCTGGCGGGACAGATGAGAGTTGCGTGGGGTGGGCGCCGGGCCCCACTGCTCAGAACTCAGACCTCAGTGCCAAGGAGGCCAGAGGAGTGAGTCTCTGGACATCCACTCTCCCCTGGCCTGAGCTCCAGGCCTGGGGCCAGGGATGGGGAGCATGCCGAGGGCAGGAGCCAGTGCCAAGGGCTGGCCACAGCCTGCTCTTCCCCCGGGGGACTGGCCCCGGGTCTGGGCTGTACCTGCCACTGCCCCGAGGTGGCCCCTGGGTCCTCCAGCTCAGGGCAGCGGCAGCCTGGTCCCCTCCAAGGATGCACTCGGACCCAGGGAAGTCCTGCGCTGTCACCCGGCCAGGAGTAGAGCACCTGTGATGGGCACAGCCGTCCACAGCTGTCCTGGCACCCCCAGGAGTGGGAATGAGTGGACAGGATGTTCTCTGAGACGCAAGTGTCCCGTGCCCGGGGCCTGGCCCCCAGAAGCCCCTTCCGATGCCGTGGACCCTCACGCTCAGCCTGCTGGGAGCATCCTGTTCCCAGCGCCCAGCCTTCCTCTGCCTGCCTGGCAGCCCGGGGCCACTGCCTTACCCCTGGACAGGCCAGCCCGGCCTCAGAGAGGACCCCCGGAGCAGCACCCCCAGCCCTTGCGGCTGAGATGGTCCCCACCTCAGCTCCCTCGTGGCATTAATCACAAGCGACCATCCATCCCGTGGAGAGGGTGCTATTAATAGCCGTCCGCCGCCTCCTGCCCTCACAGGTGCCCCGTCCGTCCGTGCGCTCTGGGGGCCTGGGAGGGGCCTGGGGGAGGAGGGCCCACATCCACCCACCCGCGTCAGAGCTCCTCGGAGGGGGCGCCCAGCCTGGGTGGGGACGGGCCCCAGGGGCCCTCAGTGCCCAGCTAGAAAGGAAGTGAGGCTCACAGCAGCGACCGGGGTGGGGGCACTTTCCTGAAAAGTCACCAGATGGAGCCCGGCCTGCCTGTCGGGAGGAGAGGAAACTCCCGCAGGGCGAGGGGGCCACAGCTCCCAGGGAGGGGTCCTGGAGGCTTTGGTGGAGCCAGCCGTGCCCCCACCGCACACCCACTGGGCACTGGGGGGCCGGAAGGCAGCTGGCGGGCTGGACGGCTGCCGGGCAGAGCGGGCCCAGAGCCAGGAGGACACAGGACACAGGACACAGGACGGCTGAGCCTGAGGCCGTCCCAGCTCCTGCCCCTCCGGCCAGGACAGCAAGTCACCGGAGAGCCCCGGGGCCTCAGCCCAAGGGGCACCAACCTCCGAGTTTGACTTCCTGACCCCCAGCGGGACCCCCATGCTGCTCTGCCGGCCTGGGGCTGGGCCAGCTGCTGGTCCCCACCCTGGTCCCGAGGGGGGCTCTCCCTGCCACTCCTCTGTGCCCCCCGCCCCCCTGACTGGGAGGGGTGGCTCTTCCCCACAGGAGCCTCGACTCCAGGGAGAATTTCCAAAGCAAACAGCAGTGCAGCTGGTGGGCAAGCACGTGGGCCAGGCCAGCTTCCAATCAACATGGAGCCACCGCCCCGGGTCACTTGGAGGTGTGTCTGCGGGTCCCTGATCTGAGCTGGCTGAAAGACCCCCAGGGCAGCGTGGCCCAGTGTCCCCGAGTCAGGCCCCATTGTGGCTCCTGAGGACACGCCTGCTGACGGAGCCTTCCTGGGTCCCTCGGGTCCCCAGGGCTGCCCCAGCAGGGGAGCGACTGTCCGAGCAGCTCGCTGCTGCCTTCGGCCCCACACCTGGCTGGTGGCGGCCCAGGTCAGCGACTTCTTCTCCTCCCAGCCCCCCCAGAGCCAGAGAATACCTCCTGCCCCCTGTGGGGGTGCCCGTTCCCCCACCCCAGGCCCATGCCCACAGCCTCCCCCACCCAGGAAGCCGGTCCGGCCAACAGGAGCCCACGTTCGCTGGGCCAGAGACGAGGTTCCGGGAGGAAACTGGCACTTTCAATTACTCAGCCCCTCCCGGAGGCCCCTCCCCGGCAGCCCGCGTGCACGTGGAGCCGCTGCCACCGGACACCCCCCCACATCCCCAGTGACACACAGCCTGCCTGGAGAGGAGCACTTCCGCGCACAGGCTTTCCGGGAGAAAGGTGCCAGGCGGGGGGAGACCAGCGTCATCAGCGCGTGAGCCGCGCAGATGGAGGGCCGGACAAGACTCCAGCCATCTGCTCCGTCCTCGCTGCACACTGGAGGCTGCGCTCCCCCCGGGAGCGGGGCACCCGCACGTTCCTCTCAGCACGGGGCCCAGCCGGGGGTGTCCGCACCACCCGCCCCTCCCGCCCCCGGTCACAAAGGGCATCTCAGCCAGGGACAGGAGCGGCGGGAGGGGACGGCACGAGGGCCAGGCGTACATCTGCCCTGCAAGGGCTGCCGCACGCCGTCCGTCTTCCAGAGAGGCCCAGAGAGGGTCGGCGCCTCGCTTGAGGCCACACAGCTCCTCAGAGGCACCGCCCAGAACGCACCGTCCTCGGCATGTCACCCCCGTGCCCCACACACGCCCTTCTGGTGCCCCCAGCCCCGCCCCTGTGGCCACGCCAATCAGAGGGCAGCAGAAATTAGGTCCCGGACAACCAGGATCCGAACAAGTCACCAGAGGGCAAGCTCTCCTTGGACCCCAGCCCTTAACCGGGAAGTTCTTCAGCTGTCTGGTCCAAGTCACTCCTGCTGCCGCCGCGACACCAGACCCCTGCCCTCACTGCCTCTCCCCACCTCTCACGGGGCAAGCGCTGCACTGGGGGCGGACGGAGACCCTGCCTCAGAGAAGCCCTGTCCCATCGGGTCCCTGCAGGACAGCCCGACACCACGCACCAGCCCCTCCTTGTGCTCCGGCCCCTTGGCGCCGGGCAGTCCTGCTGACCTGTGCTGTCTGTCCAGGGCAGTGACGGACAGGGTGACAGATCTGACCCAGAATCCCTCCCAGAGCACCGCAGAGACCTGCTGTCCCCCTGGGACGGCGGCTGCTGCCCTGTCCGTGGTGCTGACCGAAGCCGGCCACCACCCCTCCACCTGCCCTGGAGGGGATGGGTGGTAGGCTTGGCCCAGGCGAGCCCCCAGGGCCCCACAGGCCAGGACACCCTATATCTGACACCCCCTGCTGAGGCTGGTATCTGCTGGGGGCAGGCTGGGGTCTTGGGACCATTTTGGCTGAGGTTGAGGGCACCTCCTCCTGCTGCCCACCAGGATTGTCTCACCCTTCACAGGGAGGTGCCAGCACAGGGGGGAACTGGGTCTTCCCAGAGACCCCTGGGGTCAAGCACTGATTGCACGGGGTCAGTGGGTCACCAAGGGGCAGCTCAGAAGCCGCCCTGGGCTCCCTGCTGGTGTGGCCACAGTCCCCTTCTCTGAGCCCCGCCTGTCCCCCTTACCTTGGTCCCGGCTGACCCCGCCAGGGTCCCCCGGTTCTTCCATGGCCTGCGGGCGCCACCCCTGCCGCTACTAGCACTGCCCGAGGGGGCCCTGGCGGCAGGCTGGCCCTGCGCCTCCTCGCTGTGCCCATGCCCGTCAACAGCCACAGCGCTGGAGCTGCCGGACCGCCCTCCCTCGGGAGCCCCGCCCGCCTTAACCCTTCACAGCCCACAGGCAGCTGGGGCCCGCGGTGGGTGGGGGCGGCTCTCGGAGGCCAGCCTGGGGATGGGGGAGTGTGGCTGTGCCACACTCTCTGCACCCCCCACCCGCCCTCCTGGTCTTCCTACCTGCTGCCGGAACCCCAGGGCTAAGTGTCCCCCCAGCAGCCCCACTCGACCACAGGCCCCTCTGCCACCGCACACAGCCCCCCACCCCAGGGCAGAGGGGCCCCAGCTCCTCAGGTCCGAGTCCCTCCTGTGCTCCCTCCCGCCTCCCCGACTCGTCCCTCAGTGAGGGGCCTGCAGGGCCTCCTGGGGTCACCAGGGGGCAGGAGGAGAGCCCCACTCCAACTTGCTGCCTGGCCAGTGGTGGGGGGACATGTGCTGAGCAGCCCCCCAACCCCCAGGCCTGCTTCCAGGGGCGGCTTGCTGTGTTTTGACCGTCTGCTCTGGCACTTGAGGGAAGGACATTTCCAGATCAAGGAAAGGGATATCCGCCCTCGGGGCTACTTGGAAAGCTGACCAATTCTGCCGGCTGCCAGCTGCCGCTGCCGACACTGACCTGCAGCCCAGAGGGTGGCCTGGGGAAGGCTGTGGGGACCGCACGGAAGGTGGGGAGGCAGCCCACATCCAGCCAAGGTGCAACCGCTTCCGGCCAGGGAGGCCCCAGGTGTGGAGGGGGAGGGAAACCAGGTTGGCGCTCACTGCCAGCACCTGAGTCCTGCCTGGGGAATGCCCCAGGGCTCGCTGCCCGGCTCCCTTAAAGGGGCAGCTCTCCTCCATCCACTGCCATTCGTGGAGCCCTGGGCCCTCAATCAGAGTGTCCACTGCCTCGGCAATCCGCACGGGTCACATGGGGGCTCGGCGGTCGGGGTCCCTGGGCCTGTGTGGAGGGCTCAGAAGGGAGGGGCGCCGACTGAGCCTGACACCCCTGCTGGCCGCAGCCCTCGGGCTCCCACCGCTGAGCGGGAAGGTGGAGGCGGGGTCTGCCAGGCCAAGAAGGACCAGTCCTCACAACCGTGCCCAGCGCAAGTGTACCGGAGGCCGGGGAGCTACGGCAGGAGAGGGCACCGCAGTCCCTCGGACAGGCCCCTCTGGGAAAGCGCCAGCAGCCCCAAAGTCTCAGGAGAGGAGAAACCGAGGCAGGGGAGAGGAGGCGAGGCAAGGCAACAGCAGACAGACCCGGGAGAGCGAGGAGGACGGCGAGGGGCGGGTGGACCACAGGGTCCCGGCAGAACGGAGCTCAGGGCCCAGGCTGCTGTCCTCGGAGCAGACAGCGGCTCCTGACCACTCCTCTGCGGGGAAGCTGAGACTCAAGTTCAAGTTCTGATGAATAATCCATGGTGTCGCCAGCCCCGCCCACCACCCGCGGCCCAGAGAGATGACTTCCGTTACCACGGCCCGTGATGAAAGGCGGTGATTAAAAGCTGCCTGCTGCACGCGGTAATTTGCTTAAGAGTCTCATCTCCTAAATCTCTTTTCTGGGCGTTTAAGCAGAATTCTGTCTGAGAGCAGTTGGCCTGGCTGGCGGTGGGCGGGGTGGCTCATCCCTGCTGGGTCCCAGGAGTTCAGCTCTGTTCTTGACTGAAGAGGGGAGTGGGATGAACAGACCCCGTCAGGTGACAGGGAGCTCCTCTCTGAGGTGGCGGCAGGGCACCTGGTGCCCTGGCGTCCCCACTCTGCCCTCCCAGGGCCCGTCCGCTGGCCGGGCACACTGCCCCTCTGCTGCGGCCACCTCAACCCGTGCCTCCCTCCCAGGTGCCTTTGCCACTGCCCTGGCTGCGCTGACCAGACCTGGGTCTGCCTCGGGGCTAGAAGAGGCTCCCCACCCCTGGGGACAGAGCCCCGGCCTGGACGCCCGGGGCCGGGGGCAGCGTGACGGAGGAGAAGGACACCCAGAGATGTCATCCCTGCTCCTCCTGCTCCTAGGACTGAGTCCTCGCCTCCCGAGTCTCAGAGTCTGTCTGGGCAGGGCGAGCCTGAGGCCACATCTGGCCCCGAGCTCCCGCTGGGTCTGTCCTTCAATCCTGAGCATCGCCAGGAGGGGGCGACGGAGCCCTAAGACGTGGGGCCAGCCCAGACCTTGGGCCTGGGGCCCCGGCTCCTGGCCACGCCTGCGGGTGAGCAAAGCTCGCCCCCACCCCCAAGCCTCAGTTTGCTTGTCTGTGCAGTGGGCACACTGCTCCCAGCAACCACGAGCCTGCCCCTCCTCACCCAGAGCCACCCACCCAGAGCTGACCCAGGGGGTCTGGCTCCTCCATCCTTGCTCAGTTCGCATGCTTGCCGCGTGTTGGCCGCGTGCCGGCACCCCGGACCCCGCAGCGTCTCCATGTGCTTCTGCCTCAGCTGGGGGCTCCCCTGCTCAGCAGCCTGGACAGAGGTCCTGGGAGGGCAGGGGCTGCCCGGGGTCACGGCGCCACCACGCCCTGAAGCCTTCTGTCCGCGTGCCCTTTCACAGCTGACTTGGAAGGCTGTGCCACCGGCCCCGGGAGCCCGGCGGGAAGACTGCTCCTCTCCCCAGACTGCCCAAGTGGCCCCGCGGGGCAGGGGGCCGGGGCAGGGGGAGGCCGGAACCCTGGGCCGTGACCAGGCCAGGTCGGGTGGGCCCCGAGGGCCTGTGTGCACACGTGCGTGTGCCCAGGGGCTGGCGCGAGGGCTGCCCTGCACAGCCGGCATCAGGGGGAACAAACACGCTATTCAAAGAACAGCCCCAGAGAGAGGCAGGGACCGGAGCCCGATGGAGACCAGCAGCAGGGCCGCTAGCACGGGGGACAGTGGGGGTGGCCCTGGCATGTCCCAAACCTGCTCCTCCAAGACTGCCTTGGAATGCTGCCCAGAGGCCACCGGGTCCAACCTCCTTTGTCAGGTAGGGAAACTGAGGCAGAGGGTCTTTCCTAGGGCTCGGAGCCAGGCAGAGGCAGCGCCGAGGCCAAGACCCAGACCCTGCCCCAGGCCCCAAAGGCCGCAGCTCCCATTCCAGGTGGGCTGCCCCGAGGGCAGCGCACTGGCCCCTGCCGTCCCCTCCCCTCCCCTCCACGGGAGCGCAGGGCACATCCTGATCACCTTGCCAAAGTGTGGAGCGCGTTTGAAGACAGAAGGGCAGCCCCTCCAGCGACTTGACCAGCGTGCGCCCCACCCCCCACGGGGAGAGACAGGGCCCAGGGGCGGGCCTGGGAGTTTTATTATGCGAACCTTGCCTGGAATAAAAGTTCTGTAGTGCCTGGCTCCTGATAAGAACTTAAGCCACTCTGAGGGTCCCAGCTCCACCCCCTACCCACTTCGTCAACAGGCCAGTGTGGCCCGAGCAGCCTCCTGCCTCTGGAGGTGTCTGGGAAGGGAGAGGCATGTGCCACAGGGAAGGCAGGGGACGTAGCCCTGAGCCCAGATCCCCTGTGGATTCCCCTCCCTCCGAGCAATGAGCTGTGCCCGGGTTCAGCCCTGGGGTTGAGGTCCCCAAGGAGCTGTGCCCTGGCTGGGGAGAGGGACAGACCGAGGGGGGGGGGCCCGGCCAGACCACAGCTGCCCCGAGTGCCCACCGCTGGAGGGCGGCAGTGAGGTCCCACCACAGACACGGGGCCAGCACCAGCACAGCCCGAGCTGCTGAGAAGGGCGTCTAGGAAGATCCCTGAGGAAGTGGGACCTACACAAACCCCGAAACTGGACAAACACGGGGTGCTAGGTGAGCGGCCGAGGGAACCCCCATGCAGAGGTCCGGGACGGGAGGGTGTTGCCCTGGGCCGGGCCTGCCCACCTGCCCCAGACCGCCCGCGTGCCACCTCAGGCAGGCTGTGACCTGCCTCCTGGTCCCGGACACACCCCGCAGAGCCCGTGGGCAGCTTCCAGGAACAATGGCTGAACTCCCTGGCAGACGAACGGAATGCGTAAGGACGCAACAACCAGGAATGGTGGAATGTGGGGTCCGTGGCGTCGGGGCAGCGGGAAGAGGAGCCCCACTGGCCAAGCAGTCACTGTGCCCACAGCCTCCCAGGGGGCTTCCCAGGGCCGGAGGGCTGCTGCGGCCCTGTCGGCGATGACCCATCCAACCCCCAAAAGCCGGGGCCGCAGCCAGACTGCCGGGCAGGGGCTGGGCCAGCGGGGCAATGGCTGGGTGGGCTGGGGGGGCGTGGGGGCCACACACAGCCAGAGGGACGGGGGTTCAGGAAGGCTCCGTCTGAACGGGCACGGCCACACCCATGCGTCCAGTCCTCCCGGTGTCCGGGGCAGGTCCCAGCAGGACAGACCACATGAGCCCCTGCCAGTGGCACCTACAGCCACAGCGCCTGCCCCCTCACCTCCCTCCTCGCCCCCCAGCACAGCCCCGGAGCCCTGCTCAGGCCGGAGGGGCCTGGCCAAGGTCACCGGGTCAGGGGCCCCCTGGCGGGGAGGCCTTGGGAGCAGGCCATTGGCCCTGTCGCCCTGCACCAGCCTGACCTAGATTCTGCGCCCGCGGGCAGCAGCCAGGCAGCGCCACCGCCGGCCTGTCACCAGGACAGGAAGGCCAATTCCAGGGCAAGTGCAGCCGCACAGCCACCAGCCCGGCCCACGCAGGGACGCTCTCCCCCCACGGCCCCGGCAAGGCCCGTCGGGCTGCCCGTGACGAGGCCCCGCGCTCCCCACAGCCTGGACCCCACAGTAGGACACATGCACTGATTAAAAATACAGAAATCTGCCCCGGCCGGTGCGGCTCAGTGGACTGAGTGCTGACCTGTGAACCAGAGGGTTGCTGGTTCGATTCCCGGTCAGGGCACATGCCTGGGTTGTGGGCCAGGTCCCCAGTGTGGGGCACATGAGAGGCAAACACACGTTGATGTTTCTCTCCCTCTCTCTCTCCCTCCTTTGCACTATGTAGAAATAAATAAATAAATAAAATCTTTTTAAAAAATACAGAAATCCTGGAAATTAGAAGCAAGGGCATGAAAATGCATTCAAGTCAGCCACTGCCTCTGGCTCTGGGGAGCCCTGGGCGAGGCGGGCAGACGCGGGTCCCCGAGACTTCACAGCATTTGTGGAGCCCAGGCCACTTCACAGGAAAGCAGGGCCTCTGGGGGACCAGGAGCCTCCGGCCGGGGTGCAGAGCCCTTCCTCTGGCTGGGCCCTGAGCAGGGGGAGCGGCTGAGGGCACCGAGGGGCCTGGGCGGGTCGGAGCACGCCAGCTGGGGCCCGTCTGCCCGCCGAGGGAGGAGTGAGGTGGAGGGAAGCGCAGGTGTCGGGGGCTGCCCACCGGACGCCGCTCTGGACGTCGGCGCCTGACCCTCTCACTGTGCCAGTGACGGCCTCAGGGGCGGCTGTGTCCTACCCTGCGCGTCCGACACCACCCTCCGCCTGCCGCCTGCCCGGGTCTCCCTGACGACGCAGTGCCATGTGGCATTACTCCCGCATGCACCCGACTCAGACGCCACTCCCTTGGTGCTCGCTGGGGGGTGGAGCCCCCTCGGAATCCCGGGGGGGCAGCACGGGAACTGCCAGCGGCAGAACTGCGGGAATGGCCCACAGAGCTGAGGCTCACGTGGGACCCATCCCCAGGACCCCCGCGGGGGACGGCCAGGCTGCCCCAGCGGGGGCCACGGGGGTGCGGCCCATGGCTCAGCCCCTGGGGCGCGTCTGTGGCGTGAGGGGAGTTGCCCTAGCCAGCTGGCTCCTGCAAGATTCCGAAACTGGGCACCCGGGTGGGACCAGGTGCCCAGCAGGGGGCTTCAGGCTGACTCTACAAAGAGGGGCCGGCCCCTGGAGCAGGGGTGCACCGGGCAGCCTGGACCCCCGGGGTGACGTGTAGCCCTGCCAGGTAACCCGGTGCAGCGGCCCAGGGCGAGGCGCCCAGTGCGAAAGGCCAGCACATGCCGCCGCGCACGCTGGTCCCCAGACTTAATCACTTTTGCGCCAGAGGGACGTGGTTGCGTAAGCTCAGATATTAAATGCCAGCAAGACTCAGAACTCAGGAGGCTGACGAGGGGAATTTCACTTGGCCTCGGACTGTCCACGTGGAGCCAGGTCTGTGGGGACGGGCCTGGGCTGGGCCTCTCTGGGGCAGGGCTGACCTGCCCACTGCTGCCCAGAGCCCCGCCAGTGCACAGCTCGCTCTTGTCAAGTGCTGACCTAGTGGCCCGGGACCCAGGCAGGGAGGGCCAGCTGGGGGGAGGGGCACCGCCCTGGCAACACCCACACCCAAGCCACCTTCCTGAGGTTCGGACGCCGACCGGCCCAGACTGGCCAGAGTGCCGCCTTCTGCCTTCCGAGCACACGAGGCTGCCCTGGGGCTCGGCCAGCCCCTGACTCGGGGAGCAACCACAGGCTCAGGCGTGAGCATGACCTCGGGGCAGGGGCACCTGGGGCGCATGCTCCCCTTCGAGACAGAGAGAGACCCCGAGACACTGCGGGACCGGGCGGAGGGTCGTCAGGGCCTGTTGGGTGGCAGAGGGGAGACCCCCGAGCAGCTGCCCGGGCCGTGGGCGCTGACCCCAGGTGGCCACCCCTGGGCACCTCGCTCCGGTAGGCCTCACTCAGCTTTCCTGAGGCCCCTGCCTGGCCAGTCATCTTTCCTTTGCTCTCAGGGTTCCCATGGTCACCAGACCTGGGGGGCGATAGGTCACACTCCCTGACACACGGTGACTTTCACACCTGTGCCCTGACACACTTCCCCGCAGCCTGGGGCCAGTCAGGCCCAGGATGGACACAGCGCGGGTGCCTGGGGCGCCGTGCCCTTGGCCTGCCTGCCTCTCTCCTTGCCCTCTGCCCCCAGCACCTCCGCCCCCCCGCCCCCCAGATCACATGGGCCCCATCTGCCATCAAGGGCTGCATACGCAAATGTTTATTTTTTCCTTAGTGCAAAAAAAGAAATGAAAAGAAAAGAGGGCTGAGTCACTGAGGACATTCAAAGAGCAGCAGGAGCCCCCCCAGAGGCAGGGCCCCCCTGCCCAAAGCCCCCCCGCCCCCGCCAAGCCTGCAGGTGCCCCAGTCAGCCCTGGCTCACGGTGAGTGCTGACCAGCCTCCAGGGACCTTACTCCGCTCTGGCCAGATGCCCTGAGGAAAGCTGCCTCTTCCAGGGAGCCCTCACTGACCACCCCCATGCCACACACCTGGGCGGGAAAAGCACCTCCCCATCTCGGACCCCCAGGGAGCGCCCAAACTGCCCATGCTTTTGGGGTGACTGTGAGCGGGAGAACCAGATGCCCCAGAGAGCAGGCATCAGGGGCTGGAACCGTGACCGAGGGGACAGTGACCTGTGTCAGAGCCCACAAGACCTCTAGGGGCACAGGCCCCCCAAAACCCTGGCACCCCACTGCCCCCACCCCCATGGCCTGACAGGCCCCCAACTTCAGAGAGCACAGGGTAAGCAGAAGTCCCAGGGAGTCGGGGGAAGGCCAGCCCAGAACGGCCACTCGGGGCCAGATCTGTCCCCCAGGGACGGAGCCAACAGCTGGTCACACCAGGCTGGCTCCCCAAGACTGGCACCCAACATCCCCACCGACCCTGAGTGCCCCACACCCGAGGCCAACATCAGCAAGGGACAGCCAGAACGGTGATCGTCAGGCAGGACCGAAAGCCACCGCAGTCACAGGGGGATGTCGAGGACTGGAGGCGGTTGGGCTGGGACCCGGGGCAGGACAGAGTGGACCGGAACCAAGGCCCAGGGAAGACACAGACGGCCTCCGTGGTGCCTCGGCCGCAGGAGCAGGTCCCAAGGCCCCTTCCTGCCCAGATCACCACTGCCTCTGAGACCGGCTCTCGGGCCACGGGGCCCATGGGCCTGCGTCACAGGGGCAGGTCCTGCCCAGCAGAGGGCAGGTCCTTGGAAGAGAGGTGGGGCGCGGGCCTGGGGGTCCCGCTCTCACTGCTCCCACGGAGGCCCCTGGGCCAACCAGTCACAGGGAGGCCCAGGTCCCCGGTTTCAAAGGGGAAACTGAGGCGGTGGGAGCGTTGAGCCCGGCTCCCGAGTGTGGGCCAGGACCCTTCCCCTCCATCCCCCGGCCCTGCCCGGGCCACCTGGGTCCCCAACCTGGTCCAGCCACCCCAGTGACCTCATGTGTCTCGAGAGCAGCACCCAGTGGTGACGGTGGTGGCTGAGTCACCACCGGGGCTTTTTAAGGCACAGCTGGGTGCAAGGAGCCATTTCGGTCTTTTTGACAAGACAGGCGAGCACAGGGCAGAGAACATGGGGTGCCAGCCAGGAGCGGGTCTCCCACTGGGTGCTGAGCTCAGGGGAAAGTGACTTGGCATCGGGTCTGGTGGCTCAGTGACCCCAACTGCAGCCAGCTGTCCGGGGGCGCTAATGCGTGTCTCCCCGTGCCCGATGGTCCCACGTGGGTGCACCTGACTCTCCCTGGGCCTCTGCCGGTCCCCACCAGTCCGTCCATCTGTCTCTCCACTCTCCTGAGAAAGCCAGCAGCGCGCACTGCCCAGAGCTTGTCCCTGCCTGGCCCCTTGGCTGGCTGGCCAGCTCAGCCCCAGGTCTCTGTGGGACACGCCCGAAAGTCGGGCCAGGCAGGAGGGGGACAACCCCAGGGAGAGACAGCCCCCCTCCCCTCACTCTGGACCCAGCTCCCCAACACGGGCCGTGCCTCCAGTCAGCCCACTGATCCCGGGGCCTGCACCCTTGCTTGCAGACACAGAACATGCCAAGCCCAAAATAACCCCATGCCGCGGGCTGCACCCCCTGGAAAGCATAACTGAGGCAGACGCAGCTGCAGAGCCGCTTTAAAAATACACAAAACACACATACAGTTCCGCCCACCCCCAGGGAGACCTGCCTCCACCCACAGCTGCTCCCAGGTACAGGGTGACAGTGGGATCGGGGGAGGTGGCGGGGCAGGGGCCAACAGTGCCCCTGCCCTTTGCACCCCAGCCCCCTCTGCGGCGAAGTCCTCCCACCCCACCCCAAAAGCCACAGGAGGAGTTGGGGTCCCCCTCCTGTACAGCACCGCCGAGCGGCCAGGGGCCGAACCCCTGCACTGGAGCGGAGCGTGCTCCGCCGTGGGCCTCCCCCACGTGCCGACCTGCCTGGATGCCTGTTTGAAAAGCCAATTGCTGCAGAGCAGCCCCAACCTCTGGCCAGTCTGCATTTTCCGAGCTCAGAGCCCATGACAGACAGCTCCGCTGCCCGGGCCACACAGGGCCGGGAAGGGGCAGCAGAGCCAGAACCCGGGGGTTGTCCAACCCTGGGCTCCAGGGAAACACGTAAGGCCCCAGCCCACTGGCCCAAGGCCACTGCTGGGCCTGCCAGGCCGGCCCTCCCCCTCTGCCCAGCAGAGGGGCCCAGTCTCACCAGAGGGGCCTTTGGGAGACCCCCGCCTGCCTTTCTGGCTGGCAGGGTCTGGGGGCAGACGTCGCCAAGGGAGAGGTGAGCCTACCGGGACCAGCCGGGCCCCCACACCCTCCAGGAGCCTTGGGAGCCAGTGCCTGGCCGAGGAGAGACCGGGGTGGCCGGAACCAGGAGGGTGCCGGTCGGGGCCCCGCTCTGGGCAGCGCTCTCAGCAGCTGGCTCGCCGCAGCCAGGGACCCAGAGGGGCGAGACAGGGGCCTCCAGACCGAGCGGATAAACGCCTGCCCCGGTCTGCCCCAGCAGCCCCAACGCTAAGGCAGGGCCTGCAGGGTCAGGCGGGAGGACACCTTTTTGAGAAGGTGGGTGCCGGGACTGGCCACTAGGCCCACGAGCCCCTCAGAGCACTGCAGAATCTCAGGAAGGAAAGCGGGAGCCGCTACACGCCAGCCAGCTCAACCTTCTCCGGGCTGGGAACGAGCGTGCATGTAGGAGTGTGCCCATGTGCCCGTGTGTGCCCGCGTGTGCCCCCAGGTGCCTGGGTGCCGGGCCCAGCATGGGTGGGGGAAGTGACAAAGTGGGTGCTGGTCCTGTGGACGCAGGTGAGTGGAGCACTTAGGGCCTCTCCCTCCCTGTCCCCTGCCTGGCCTCCCCGGGTCCAGTGAGAGTGCCGCCAGCCTGGCCCCCTGGAGCCCCCGCCCCCACCCCCAGGTGCAGCTGCTCAGCAGCAGGAGCTGAGAACACAGGTGTGAAGAGTCTGCTCTGATCTGTGGGGGTGGAGACCCCTGAATCTGAGCAGGAGGCTGCTGGGAGCAGGAAGGAGGTAAAGCAGGCCAGGAGGAGAGCAGCGGGGGGTAGGACGGCCACCACGCTGAGGAGGACACACACGTACACACACTACAGGGGCCGGGGGTCAGAGGACCTCCAGCTGGACGCAGCCCCTGGGGGCCAGCGCTGAGACCCCTCAGCCGCAGCCCTGCCCCACAGCCCAGGCTGGGCAGCTCTCCGCTGGGCTGGTGGTCCGGCGGCCTCCTTTGTCCCTTTGTGCTGGGCAGTGGCAGGGACAAAAGCCCTGCTCCCAGCTGGCTGGTGCTGCTGCTGGAGACATCTCCCAGGAGCCTTCCTCCCCGGGCGAGGACGCGGGGTGTTACGCAACAGCCTTAAGAATAATCCGAGGGCGGGTGGGGCCGGGGCGACGGGCGGCCTGCCTCCTGGGACCCCACAGGACGGAGTGGGGGAGAGACCCGCACACTCAGGCAGCCACTCCTGCACCTGGCTGACAGCTCTGTGGAGTCCTGATTCCCACCCCCCACCCCTGGCTCCCAGGGGCTGGCCGGTGGCTGGGAGTGGCAGGCAGGACCCCAGAAGGTGCTGGGCTGTCTGTGCCCAGTGGCCCCGGGGGTCAAAAGTCCTGGCTGGGCCTTTCATGGCCCGAGAGCAGGCAGCCACCAAAGCTGGGTTTCCAGCGCGCATGATGCCGGAGCCCCCAGTGGGCGCCCCTTCCCAGCGGTCACTGGGACGGGGCTGGCTGCACGGACGGGGGGGAGGGGGGGGGAAGGCTGGCCTGGCAGGAACAGGAGTGCCGCTGGCAGCCCACCCCTTGCCCTGCCCGCCCCGCCCCCCCAGCAGGTGGCAGGCACTGAGCTCCCTTCCGCCCGGGCCGCGGGCCGAGGGGCAGGCGCAATGGTTTCCAGCTGATGAAGTCGCCCTGTTAGGCGCGGAGTAACAGAATATGTACAAATTGGCCCATAGCTCTTTATCTATTGCAGACATTAAAAATTAAAACCCGGTTACAACTCGCATTGTCAGGCCGGCTGCTGCTGCTCACGCTGGCGGGCTTATGTAACCCGAACTCTCCGCTGCGGAGCCCGAGGGCCTCCTTCCCCTCACAGCCCCCCTGCAGGGTCTTCTGGGTGGGGGGGACCTGAGACCTGCCCCAGGCCCCAGCAGAGGGGGGATCCTGCCTGGGCACCCACGGGAGGGGCCACTGCCAGCCTTCGGGACATCCTCCTGGTGCCCCAGCTATCCCCCAATAGTAGCTGCTCTACGGGCGCCCAGGTGAGACCCCAGCCTCGTGCTAACCGCACACCGCAGGTGGGCCAGGGCCCTGGACACCGAGGCCACCAGGCCCACGCCCTGGGAGGCCTCAGGTGCAGAGCCAGCTCTTGCCTCCTCGGGGCAGGCGGAGGCCAGGCCAGGGCCACCAGCCTCTGGGCCTCTGGGAAGGGGGCTGTGGGGCCCCGTCAGGCAGCCACACACACCCCAACTCCAGCACTCTTCCTGGGGCCCCCAGGCCTCCCCACTGGGCCACGCAGAGGACGTGGCTACGGGGTCAGTACCGATGGGTGGGAGGGGTGGGGGCTGCTGGGGTCTTCAGGGTCAATTTCTTCTGTTATCTCGGGCAATGGGGAAGGCCCAGAGGGAAGCGCACAAGCTGGCTGTGTCCCCACCAACCAGGGGAGGTGACGATGACCTCCGACCTCCTACCTGCCCCTCCCCTCAGCCCCAGGATGCCAGAACGCCCCTCTGTGGCTGCAGCCTGTGACACAGCCTGCAGCCCAGCGGCCCGGGCAGGGCGCCCATGGGTTCCCTGTGGCAGAATTGTTTGGGCACCGGGGCCGCTGAGTGTCACCTCTCAGACATCGGGGCACCAGGGTTAGACAGGGAGCAGACCAAGGCTACTTTCACCAGAAGGCAGAGGCGGCCTCTGGAGAAAGGCCCACCTTGGGGAGTCAGTGGT
This sequence comes from Micronycteris hirsuta, assembly GCA_004026765.1. Classification (NCBI taxonomy): domain Eukaryota; kingdom Metazoa; phylum Chordata; class Mammalia; order Chiroptera; family Phyllostomidae; genus Micronycteris; species Micronycteris hirsuta. Next base: position 76,499 of record PVJI01003577.1, read on the forward strand.
CACTCTGTCTCAGAGGTCACGGAGCAGGGTGGGTGGTGGGGGGAGAGGGAACGGGGTGGGGGGCCTCCTATCTCCACGAGGTCTCCCTTCCACCAGCCCAGCAGTGCCCGAGTGCCTCCCAGATGCCCACTCTCAGGCCTGAGCCCCAGGAGGGAGCACCCTCCACCCCCCCAGCACCCCACCGAGCCCAGCCTGTGGGTGCTGTAAGAGGCTGGCCCGGCACCAGGAATGGCACCTGCTGCCCTGGCAGATGTGCCCAGTCCAGCAGCTCCTCCCCACAGACCCCAATGGCTGTGCCCCTGAGGCACCATCCATGCCCGGCCAGGGGGTCTGGGTGTCCCATCCTGAGCTCCGAGGGGCTCACTGTCAGCGCAGTCTCCGCGCAGGATCCACCCTCCCCCGGGGAGAAGAGTTCATAGAGGGTGGCCCCCAGCTCCCGCAGCCTGCACCTGGGCCTCCAGCAGCGCCCAGCGCCCCTCCCCTGCCCACCGCCCCTCCCCTCCGAGATCGGGCCCTCCCCCTCGGGTCTGGACCGACCACGCAGCTCAGCCCACCTGGTTGCCCAGGTAGCCCGCGGGACGGAAGCCGCAGGCGCCCCCTCCCCGCGCCGCCCCGACCCACCACCCAGGGCAGCGGCGCCCCCGCGCGTCCACGAGCCCGGGCGCAGCAACAGGAGCAGCGCGGCACCTACTGTGCTTCCGCGGGGCGGCTCCCGGGTCCATTGTCTCGCGGTGGTGGTGGCAGGAGCGGGGGGCGGGGGGCGGCCGGGCAGGATGGGGTGGGGGCGCTGTCAGCGGCCGGTCTCAGGCTGGGGCTTTGGTTCCCGCTCCGACTCCCGCGGCATCGCCCCGCCGGCTCGGGCGGCCCGCGGCGGGCTGTGCGCGGCGGGCTCAGGCGCGCTGACACTGCGCCCGTGCAGGCGCCGTGCGCGGAGAGCGCTGTCACTCGTGCCGCCCGCACCACACCCCCTGCCCGCCCCGCTCGCAGCGGGGGCCGGGGGCGCCGGCTCGGCGGCGGGCACAGAGCACAGAGCGGGGCGCAGAGCCCTGGGCACCATCGGGGGGCGCAGAGCGCACAGTGGGGCCAGAAGGCCCACTCAGCCTCTGACACCACCAAAGTATTTTCCCCAAAAGATGCTCCCGCGGCTTCCCAGTTCCCCCCACTTCCCAGTCCTCCCGCCCCCGCTCCGCGTGGCCCCAAGCCGCGACCAGGGAAGAGGGCCGACCGAGAACCGCCTCTCCATCCTGAGGCTGGGCACTCCTGCCCAGCGCCACTCTGGGGCCTGGGACACCCCTACCCTCAAGCACCTGGAGCTGGTGCGGGAGGGGCGGCCACCCTGGTGGGGCCAGGGACGCTTAGCGCTGCGGTCTTGCCAATGTGACCCCATGCTGATAGTCCATGGAGCTGGCCCACTGCCTCCCCTTCTCAAACCTGCCCCCGCCAAGTCTCCTCCAGCTGCTACAGCTTCTGGAGGGCCCCAAGCAGCCACAGAGACTGGCCCTGGATTCGACAGGCCCTCCTTCCCTGGAGCCCCCACCCCCACCTCACCCCACCCCACATCAGTGGAGGAGACCTGGGCCCGTGTCTACAAAGGCCAACACTGCCAGCCCTGGTCTAGGGACTTAACAGAATGCAGGACACAGGACACAGGACACAGGCGCATGTCTCAGCTCCCCTGGGACCTGCCGGGGCCTCATCCCAGCCCAGCCCCTCCTGTCCCTCGGCCCTTCAGAAGCTCCGTTTCCCCAGGTACAAAACCTGCTGGCTTCTCAGGTCCTTTCCAGACCACTGCAGCCCCCAGAGATCCCTGACTTTCCCCTAAGCCACACAGCGGGTTCCCAGGCCAGGTCCCAGGACCCCGCCCTGAGCAAAAGCTGACTGAGAGATGGCATCTTGGCGACTGTTGGGGCCAGCCGAGCTCACAGGGCTTTCTGCAGTCCAGGCGCACCGGACGGGGGCCGCGCACCGGACAGGGGCCTCGCCCCAACTCCAGCTCTGTGCCCATCCAGGTGCTCCAGGACTCTGTCCTGCCAAAGCCAGGCTCGCCTGGGCAGCTCTGCTCGGGGGTAGTATCAGCGTGTCCACCGGGCTGCGAGCTGGTGGCAAAGACCCCGCCATGACAGCGTGAGGGGCTGTCAGAGCCACGTGGCAATTAGAGCGGTCCCCTCCCGCACGCCCGGGACCACTGCCATGGCTGTGCAGGGCCTCACGGTGCTGCCACTCCGGGAAGGCTACTTCCTGGCTTCCTCCCCTGGGGGCTGTGTCTACCCCTCCCCCGGGCCAGGCCACGCAGGGCCGCCCGTGCCTCTCTCCTCCCCACCCCCACCCGGCCAGCACGAGCTGACCCAGGACGCCCAGGTCAGTGGGACAGTGTGCACCTTGGATGGGTGGGGATGGAGACGCCCAGAAACGTGTGGGGAGGCCCCGCAGGGCGAGTTGGGGGTGGATGAAGTGCAGGCGCCCTGGCAGGAGCCAGCCGGGCCGGGACGGAACCCCAGCTCCCAGGGCCCATGGCTTTCTGTGGTCACACGGCTTCAGGGCCTGGCCAGGCAGGGGCTTTCTCTGCACATCCCCAGGCTTCACTGGCTTTCCTCAGTGACGGCCCCAAGCGCCACCCACCACCGCCAGCCTGAGAGCCGGAGTGGGGAAACTTCCTAGGCACCCGAGCAGGCAGCACCCTCAGGCAGCAGGGGGCTCGGCAGGGCGGGGCGGGGGTGGCTCCTCTCGCAGGGCTGGGGGCGCCAGGCCCGGGAGCAGGGCTGTCTACATGCAGTGATGTCCCAGGAGCCCCTGGAGATGCGGACCCAGGAAAAGGGTCCTCTGCGCCCTACGGATGTAGCCAAGAGCCCAAGAGACCCAGAGACAAGGGCAGCCCTGAGGCAGAGAAACCGGGGCGTGCTCCTGCGTGCAGCCAAAACGGCAAGTCCGAAACCGTGACAGAAGTCTCCTGCCTGAGCCAGAGACTCCAGGGACGCAGGGGGTGGGCAGAAGCATCTGCCCCAGGGAGACAGGCGCCTGCCCGTGGCGGGTGAGGCCTCCATGCCCACCAGTGGGGGCAACTTCAGCAGCCCGGTGGACAGCCTGCCCTGCAGCCCACCGTTGCACCCTCAGAGCCACTCCAGGCCTTACCCTCAGCCCCGCTCCGGCGTCCGGGCCTCAATCTAATACTCCCTCCCCTGACACGGGAGCACAGCCCGAGCATGCTGCTCCTCACTCCTCACCCACTCAGGGACTCCAGGCTCTCCCACTGTGAGGCATCAGACCCCTCAGCTTGACGCTTGGGGTCCCGCCCATTGGTACCTCCCCTCCCACCTGGTTTCCAAGGCTTGAAGCGAGGTGCCTCCTCCAGGAAGCCTCCCCTGGTTCCCTCTGCTCTCACACTCGCCTTCTCTGAGACTGTGGCACCTGGGGTCTGAGCCACAGAATTCCACTCAAGATGTTACAAGGGCCTTGGGCTCATGTCCAGTCTGCTGCCCGGCAAGATCACGGGGTCCCTGCAGGCAGGGCTCCATGCCCACCGTTCCCCCAAACACACTGGTCGGACTGGCTGCCCGTGACCTCAGGAGTGTGTCTGCAGCCTCTGCAGAGAGGACTCCAATAAGATGGGCCCACGGCCTGTGGCCCTGAGGCTGTCCCCGGGACGGCCCTGGTGAGACCCTGACTCAGAAAGCTTTCTGCAGCCCCAGGCCACCAGCGAGGACAGGCAGACCCGCAGACGCGCCCAGAGGCAGTGAGAGGCACAGCGGGGACAGCAGGCACGCGCCCGCCGAATCGATAGCCTAATTGGGTAAATGTGCCATCTCCACCGGCTAAATTTAGAAAGTGTGCGCTTCGTTTTTCACGAGCATCTGCTCTTAAGACGTTTCGTTCTCAATCAGAACTCAAGACAACGTGCGGGACGGCTCTCAGTGCCCACATCCCACACGCAGAGCCCGAGACCGGGGCAGCCTGGGCCAGCTGGCCAGTGCTGGCCTGGGCGATAGCCAGGCACCTCCCGTGGGCACAGGACAAGGGGGTTGGCCTGGCCCCCAGCCCAGGGCAGGGCTGACCCACCTGCCTGACACCGGATGAGGGGACAGCACCCGGGACCTGCAGGGAGCAGCGCCCAGGCCCAAATCCACAGGGCCCAACCAACCTTAGCCTGTGCCCTAGCCCAGGTGACCAGAGTGGGCAGGGCAGTCGGCCGCGTGCCGGCACAGCCCGGTCTCCTCTGTGGCTAGTGCGGCTCTGAGGCTCACGGTCCAGGGATGAGTGGCAGCTGCAAGACCCGCCCCTCCCAGCACAAATTTTTCCTTTGCCCAGGGCTTAGCAGCTGGCGGCTACGTTCACTGACCCACCCAGGGTTCCCAGGGACACAGAGTGTCATGCACAGGGCAGCAGAGATGCGGACCACTGGGCCCCAGAGCGGGGACCACCACAGGCTCTGCCCACGGTGCCCTCTGGGCGGGGTCTCTGGAGGAAGCCAGTTCCCACACTCCCCCAAGACCGGAGATTAGAACCAGCCACCTGTTAGAACTGAGTCTAAACCACGAGTCAGCACCCACGTGCGCTCACTGGGGACCTCCTGCCTGGTCTACTCAGCACCCGGCGGCATTCCGCCCGGTGAGGACGGCCCTGCCCAGGCCCCCGCGGGGCCCGGGAAGAAAGGAGCCCAAAGCGGCCACAGTGCAGGGAGTGGGGTGCTTCCCAAGATCACCCCGAAGGGGAGTTCCTGTGTCCTGCTGACCGTGCACCAGGCTGGGATTGTTCTGGGAACGCAGCCACGAGCCAGGTCCCGGCGCCCCACGGGTGTTCGCTGAGGGCAGATGGTGGGAGCTCAGCGCCCCGCGGAAGCCGCCAGCGGCCCAGTCGGAGATGCTGCTTGGGTCCTTCTGCGACGTTACTTGTAACAGGGACACTCAGAAGTCTCCTAGCCGCTTGGTGACAGCGTCATTGCCACATTCCCCGGCGTGTGAGGCAGCCAAGAGAAATCATGCCCCAGGAAGAAAGGCGGAGGGCAGAGGGGAACCGGGCATGCGCAGGCCCCAGGCTGGGCTCGGGGGCAGCGAGGCGGCAGATCCACAGCCCGGGCTCCGAGGGAGGCCACGGCCATCTCCTCACTCCCTCGAGGTGTCTCGTCAGAGCTGGCCTCGCTTTCACGGCCAGGCCGGCACGGGGTCCCAGAGGGGATCGAAATACACGTGGACGTGGGAAAGCCCGCAGGTCTGCATGTCCTGCGCTGCAGACAAACGCCTGCCCCAACCCCAACGTGGCCCAGAGCTGCAGCCACTGAGGCCCCCAGCCCCAGCTCAGTGAGGACAGACCCACAGCCCCAGTGCCTGAGCCGGCCCGCGCCCCAACTCCAAGCCCAGCGGTGCCTCAGTAGCCCCCAGCCACGCGGCGTCCTGGCTGCCAGCCCATCCACCCAGAGGGGCACCAGGGAGCACCCGCCAGCCCACAGAGGCCGGGAGACCGAGGCCAGCGGCTGCCCTGCTTCAGAACACTGGCAGTGCCAGGTGCACGCGCCGTCCGCCCCACTGAGGCCTTGCTGTCTCTCGTCCCTGGCCCCTGGGGTCTGGCACTGAGTCCTGCCCTCACCCACCCGGCAACATCCTGGCCCCTCACTGATCCTGCCAGGGCTGGGCCTTGGCTCCACCAACAAAGCTGAACTGGTGCTGTGTGTGCTTGAGTTAGCGACCAACTGTCTCTGGGCATCACTGCTGCTCCATCAGCACTTCAGCTCAGGCCGGGCAGGGTGCAGCGGAAGGTGGACCCTATCAGTCCCAGGGGCTCAGCAGCAAGGATGGGGCCAGGGCGGGGTGGAGCGGCCCGACCAGCTTCCCCGCCTGGAGCTCACTGGCCTGGCCACAGCCCCGTTAATGGGAAGGCAGATCCCCCGAGGCCTCGCGACCCATCGGCGCAGTGGGAGGAGAGAGGAGATCGCCACTCAGAGCCCCACAGAGGAGGGGGCCACCTCTGCCACCACCCACCCCCCACCTGACCTGTGGGAACTGCACCTCTCAGCTCCGTCTGCCCAGGAAATCCGCCATGACTACTCCCCAAGACGGTGGGGACCCCAGGAGCGTGCCCTGGCGGCAGGCCTGCCCCCACCACCCCGGCTCCAGTGTAGCCGCCCTTTGCGGTTCCTCTTTGGTGCACATTCCCCAGGGGCCATAGACACCCCTGATGCCCTGCGGCCCTTCCCCTTCCAGAGGCAAGACCTCAGGCAGCCTGCAAAACCCCGTGGTGGGGCCGTCTGGGACCTGCGGTGACTGATGGGCAGCCACTGCCCTCTCAGCCCCTGAGGGGCGGGGCCTCCCTCCCCGGACGGTGCACCCTCCAGGTCGGCCTGCGCAGCCCCGGGGCGGTCCCAGCCAGCCTCCGTGAGCCCAGCAGCGTCCCGAGGTGGGTGCTTGGAGGCCCTGGTGGGGGCGCCCTCAGGGCCTCGTCTCACCGGGCGTGGGCCCCTGGTGTCTCAGGGCTGTGGACGTGGCCGGGGCCACACTCCAATGCTGGGAGTCCAGTGCCAGCCGCCCCCCTCGACCAGGACCACGCCCAGCACTGCGGCCCCTCCCACAGCCCCCCCCCCATCCCTGCAACATCTGGAGGCAGCTCGTTCGCGTTCTTCCCTATCCCTGAACCTGCTGAACGGGATTGAGTAGCTCCGACACCCCCTTCGTTACCACGGATACCGGGAACTGGGGTAAGCGAGCGGCGCTGCGGGGGTAGGGGCTGGGGGCGGGGCCCGGAGCCTGGCCACACCGTCCACACGCCCAGCACGGCCAGCAGCTGGGTGTCTCCGGCCTGAGGGCCCAAGGGCCGAGGCCCGGGGAGACCAGAGTCAGGGGAGGGGTGGGGGGGGAACCAGCAGCTCCGCTGGGACGCGAGGCCCCGCCCACCGCCTCGTCTGGGCAACGGGGCCACGCCCCCCTGTGGGCGCGCCCGGAGGTCTCAGCGGCGGTACTGTCACCGGGCTCTGGGCGAGCCGCCTGACCTGGGTCCCAGGGCCCGGGGGGCGAGCGCCCCTGGACACACCCCAGGCCCACCCCTCCTGGGCCCCTCTGTGACCTTCGGCCTCCCACGTCCCCGGATCTGTCCTCAGCCTCAGCCAGGGCGGGCGGGCGCTGCAACTCCCTGGAGCCCAGGCAAACTTCAGCCCCAAAGAGGGAGGAGCCTCCTGACGGTCGGAGAGACGAGTCCCGGGACCCGCTGGCCTGCGTCACAGGCTTTGAGACCGTCCCCCGTGGGCTGGGACACCTCCCACTGGTCAGTGGTCAGGCTTCCTCTGGGAGCCTTCTAGGAGGACCCGAAGGCCAGGCCTGGTGCCCGCAATCCAGCACCTGCAAAGGACCTGGCGGGACACCCGCATCAGCCGGGCGCTCAAGGAGCTGGACAGGAGTGTGGGGGGCGGGGCAGGGAGGGTGGGGCCCCTTCTCTCCGCACCATCACCCCCCATCCAGTGGCGCACACACCCAGGGCTGCAGGCTGCCCCAAGGGCCCTGCCTGGCCCCACGGCCAGGGGCCCTGCAGCCTCCCCTGTCCCGTCCCAGTCCCCCTTTTCCAAACTGAGTATTTCTTCCCAGCTGAGCTAAGAAGCAGGATCCCAGAGGCGGCAGGGCTGCGAGCCTCTGAGCAGACGTGGCCCTGGGGCCGCGCGGGCCTGTCCGGACACATCTGGGGAACCTGAGAGCGGCGGGCCTGGGCGGACTGCACGGGGTGCAGGGGTGCAGGGAGCGTGGATACGCACACACACACGCAGACCCATGTGCACACGCGTGCACACATGCGTGCACACAGGCAAACGCTCACTTCGACCGCCGTTGTCCTGGGGAGCCGCCGCCAAGCGAGCAGCAGGAGCCCCCAAAAAGAGCAGGTACGCAGATGCACACGCAGGTGCACACCCACCGCGAGGCAGGCCTGCCATCGCACCCACGGAGCCCATGCTGGCTGGGCCCCACGCAGACCCTCCCTCTTGGACCCCTCCCCCCAGGACAGCGGAGTCAGGGTCTCTGAGCTGCCCAGTCCGTCACGGAGGAGCCGGAAGGAAGGCCCTGCCCGACCCCCTGCACCCGCACCGGCAACTACAGGCAAGCCCCGCCCCGGAACCGGCCCCCGCGGCCCCGCCCCTCTGGCAAGCAGACGAGACCCGCCCCCAATCGCACGCCCGGCCGGTGGGACAGCGCCAGGCACCGGCCCAGCACCCCACAGAGAAGATACCAACTACTCCTGAGAGGCCCCGCGAGCCCTGCGCCCACAAGCCCACCCCTGCCCAGGGGGTGAGCTCCCCCCTTATCCCAGAGGGTGGCTCCTGAGTCAGGGCTGGCAGGCCGGGCCCGGACAGACACACTCCGCACATGCACATGTCCGGGGGGCCCCAGCTCAGCCCACCGCGCGGACACTTGGGACAGAACGCAGCCAATTGTCCCGGCGGGTCGGGAAGTCCCCGCCCCCGGACAACCCGCCTGTGGCTCCTACCCAAGTGGTACGTCATTCTCCCACGTGGGCAGGTTCCACCTGGCTGGACGTGGAGCTGATTACACGGCAGGAGCTGTCTCCGGGTGCGGGGCCTGCGCGGCCAGGGTGGGGCAGGACGGCTGCACCGCCCTCCCCGCGGGGCTCCCACACCTGGCCGGGCTCACCCGTGCATCTGTACACCTGTGCGATGCCAACTGCTGGAGTGGAAAGGCAGGCGGCAGAGGTCAGCACAGCGGTGACCCCTGGGGCTCCAGGGGACAGTCCCAGGGCCCTGCGGGCAGGACACCCCACTTCCTGATCTGGGTGGCAGCCACACAACCTCTTTCAGACGAGCCCCCTGTGCATGTAACACTGGGCACCTGGTAGTCCCGTCCTCTGAAGCCGGGAGAGAGCATGGCATCACCAAACCCAAGTGAGCGCCTTCAGGAGGCCACAGGAGGCAGAGAACGGCACCGTGAGGACCAGGCCGGAGACGCCACTCACCTCCCCAGGACGCACGGCCCGCTGCAGCAAGGCCAGTGGAAGACCCCGGATCGACGGAGGGGTCCGGGGGTCTGGCCGAGCTCGACGGGGCAGGAGCGGAGCTGGCAGCCCAAAGCTGTCCTCCCGATCAGCCTGTCCCGCCATCCCTCCCACCGGGGACAGGGTATGGGCTCGCCACCACAGCCCACCTGTCCTGGAGGAACTCGCAGGGGAGCTGAACCCCGACCCCCAGCACCGCCTGCCCGGAGGCCACACTCACCCACAGGCAGGGTGTTGGTGCGCAGGAAGGCCCGTCTGTTCTCCGGGCGGGGCCCCGGGGCCTCCGGCGGGGGGGCCATCTGGGAGGGATCCAGGGCTCCCTCGGTGGCGGCAGGAGAGAGGCGGACTGCGCTGCGCTGCCCGCGGGGGCCTGCTGTCAGCGGGAGGCAGGGAGGGGCTGCTCTGAGGTCCGCCTGTCCCCTGGGCCCCCGCATCTCCCACTGGGATGGAGTCTGAAGTTCATGACACCTACGGAGAGTCGGGGGGTGGGCAGTGAGGCCTGTCTGTACCAACAGCGCCTTCACCCAAGTGTCGGTTGTGTCTCTGCGCTGGGACTTCTTCCTCTTGCTCCTTCTGCTGTGACCGGCTGGAAGCACTTTTCCGGCCTGGGCCCCACGGGGCCCCACCAGCCACGGGGGAGCCACGGCCTGGTGGGTGCCCCTCGGCCCCTCCCCAGCCCTCAGGCCCCACTGTCAACCCCAGGTCCGGGCTCGGCCCGTGGGGCCCCCACTCGGCCTGTGCAGTGAACGGAGGCAACTTTGGCCTCTCAGGCCGCCATCTGCCCTTGACCACTTGGCTGGGCTCCAAGCCCCCGACGCTCACTGTGGCCCCAAGTGGGCCCCAGGCTCTGCCCAGCCTCCTCACAGTCTCCCCGGGGCTCAGCCCCGCCAGCCTTTGCCAGGCCCTCCTCTGCGCGGACCCCCGTTCTCCCTTCTCTCCACCCTTCCGAGTCCTCCTGCCGCCCCAGCCCTTCGAGGTCCGGCTGCTCCCCGCTCTGAGCCTCCTCCCTGGGGCCACAGGGGGCCTGCAGAGGCCTCAGGGGGGAGGCCAGGACCTGCCCAGGACAGAGCACCCGAGACCTGGCCTGGGGATGGACGTCGGGACCCCTAAGCCCTCCTGACACTTGGAGCCATGCTGTGCCCGTGCAGAACACGGGGACACCCCTCTCCCAGGGGCCCCCTCAGCATCCCCACCTCATGTTCCCCCCCAAGCCCAGGCCCCTTGGGCTCCCTGCCATCCCCCAAGAAGGAGGGCCCCTCAGCAGTCTCTCCCGCTGCAGCCCCGGGCCTGCCCCTGGCCCACCCCTTCCAAGGTCAGCAGCGGGCAAGCCTTGCTGCCCAGATTCCTCTGGGACCCTGTGCCTCCGACAGCCGTAGGGAATAGACACCAGGCAGGCCAAAGTGGGGCGCCCAGGACTCACAGCTAGCCCTCCCACAGAGAGGCGTCACCGCCCAGGCCCAGCTGTGCCTGCCATGCGCCCACCCTCCTCACCCAGGCGCCCTCACTGGCTGCCCTGCTGCAGGCTCACCCGCACGGAGGGGGTCTCCCAGCCCAGGCTCCCCGAGGCCAACGCGGGCTCCGGCCACCATCCGGGCGCCACTGCCGGCTTCCTGGGCGGCCCTGCAGCTTCCTGGTGCAGTGGGAGCCCGGGAGCCGTGCCTGGGCACGTCTGCCGAGCTTGGGCCGGGCGTGGGGCTCTGGCGGGGCTGTTGCAGTTGAACCTAATTAGGCAGCACACCGGCACAGGCCTCGGCGAGGCTGCTGAGGACCGTGAGGTCAGCCGTTGGCACGGGCCTGGCTGCTCCGTGCTGAGGGCTGCAGGCCCCCCGTTGCCTGTCCCTGCCCCTCAGGCCGCACCGGGCCCTCTCACAGTGCCCTCCCCGCCCGCCCGGCTGGGCCTCCCACAGCGTGGGGGCCAGCGGGACCAGAGTGGGGGGGGGCCTGTGGGTTGGAGGGGCGCTGGCTGCCCACGCTGTGGGCCGACCCCAGCCGGACCTGCTCCTCTCGCACCAGACTTGCTAGCCGCTTCCAACACCAGCCGTGCCCCTGGCCGGTCCCGGAGCGCGGCTGCTGGCCGAGGGAGTGCCGGAGGGGCTCCGGCAAGCCCCAGCCTGCACCTGGACATCCTCCCTCCTGCCCCCACCTTTTGTGCCGGCGCCCAGGACGCGGGGCCGCCACACCCACTCTGGCTCTGCACAGCCTGGGGCCCCAACCTCTGGAGGGGCAAGTGTCAGGTGGGGTGTCCTCTCCTTCCCAGCTCCCCCCTCACTAGCCACCCAGACCAGGGAAATCCTGCTCTCTGAAGGGAGAAACAGGCCCAGGGACGGCAAGACTCCCCCACACACAATCCAGCCGGCACGGGCAGCTCTCCCCTGGCCCCAACTGGCTCTTCCTGGACTCACTGCCCAGTGTGCCCCTGGGGCCCCTGGGCTAGACAACTGGCCCGAGGCTTTGAGGGCTAACAGTGCCTGTCCCCAGCCTCTGCCTGGTCCTGGGGGCGCAGCAGCCAGGGCCCCCCAGCCCTGCCCACCCCCAGCAAGGGCCGCCCGGGGAGTCCCCTCTCCAGGTGGCCTCGCACTGCCCCATGCCACCCTGAGCACAGTCTCCAGGCTGGGCATCAGGCCACGGTGGAGGAAAGCCTGCTGAGGTTTGCAGTCAGGTCAGGCCCCCTGGGGCTGCACCCTGTCCCCTCCTGGGAGCCACCAGTTGCCCAGCCCTGCCTTGCCCACCCCAGGCCTAGCAGAGGAGATGGCCGAGAACGAGGGCCGGCTGCGGGGCCACCACCCAAGCCACTCCTGCGGGGCGCATAGGCACAGCATTGCGGAGGTCGTGGCCAACCCAGACCTGGCAAGCTGCCACTTAAGAAACGAAGTGACAACAAAGGACAGGGTCTGTCCCCAAGGGCAAAAGTCAAGCTTCGGTTAAAATGAGCATTTTGGTCTCCATTTCTGTGGTTCTGTTCCTGTTCTAGTTGTTTGCTTAGTTTGTTTCTGCTTTTGTTTCAGGTTTGGTTGTTAACAACTGTGAGTTTGTTGTCATTTTACTGATCATATTTTTTATCTTCTTTTTCTTAGATAAGTCCCTTTAACATTTCATACAATAAAGGCTGGGTGATGATGAACTCCTTTAACTTGACCTTCTCTGGGAAGCACTTTAGCTGCCCTTCCATTCTAAATGAAATCTTTGCTGGATAGAGTACTCTTGGATGTAGGTCCTTGCCTTTCATGAGTTGGAACACCTCTGTCCATCCCCTTCTTGCCTGCAAGGTCCCCTTTGAGAAATCAGCTGACAGTCTTATGGGGATTCCTTTGTAGGTAACTGTCCCCTTTTCTCTTGCTGCTTCTAAGATTCTCTCCTTATTTTTAATCTTGGGTAATGTAATTATGATGTGCCTTGGTGCGTTCCTCTTTGGGTCCAACTTCTTTGGGACTCTGAGCTTCCTGGACTTCCTGGAAGTCTATTTCCTTTGCCAGATGGGGAATTTCTCCTTCATCATTTTTTCAAATAAATTTTCAATCCCTTGCTCTTCCTCTTCTCCTTCTGGCACCCCTATGAATCGGATGTTGGAACGTTTAAAGTTGTCCTGGAGGTTTCTAAGCCTCTCCTCATTGTTTTGAATTGTTGTTTCTTCATCCTGTTCCGGTTGAATGTTTCTTTCTTCCTTCTGGTCCATACCATTGATTTGAATCCTGGTTTCCTTCCCATCACTGTTGGTTCCCTGTATATTTTCCTTTATTTCACTTACCATAGTTTTCATTTTTTCATCTAATTTGCGATTATACTCAAACAATTCTGTGAGCATCCTGATTACCAGTGTTTTGAACTGTGCATCTGATAGGTTGGCTATCTCTTCGTTGCTTAGTTGTATTTTTTTCTGGACCTTTCCAAAAACAAACTAAGCACACTACTAGCACAGGAACAGAATCACAGAAATGGAGATCACATGGAGGGTTATCAGCGGGTGAGTGGGAAGAGGAGAGAGGGGGAAAGGTACAGAGAATAAGAAGCATAGATGGTAGGTAGAAAACAGACAGGGGGAGGTTAAGAATAGTATAGGAAATGTAGAAGCCAAAGAACTTATATGCATGACCCATGGACATGAACTAAAGGGGAGGAATGTGGGTGGGAGGGGGTGTGCAGGGCAGAGGGGAATAAAGGGGGGAATGGAACAACTGACTAGCCTAATCAATAAAAAAATTTTTTAAATGAGCATTTTGGAGAATTCTGCATCTACCCCATGAGCCTGAGGGCCTCCGAACACGGGAAGGGTTTTCTCCCGAGAGCAGCAGGCACGCTTGGGGTGTGATGGACTGTGTCAGCAACCCAGTGCTTTCTGCGGGGCCCAAACCTGGCGTTCCAAAGCCGCACGGAGGGTCCGCTGGACGCGGAAGAGAGGCTGTTAGCACGACGGAGCCGCAGACGGCGCTGGCGGCCTGGCTCCCCCACAGCGACTGCCTGGCAGGAGCCCCCTTTGTTCAGCTCGGGTGCAGCGCTGAAAGAGAAAATGCCCGGATCTAAAACGCCAGCTTGCTCCTTACATTCCCCCACAAGGCACAGGGCGGATGGGATGGGAAAGAGAACGGCAGTAACAGGATTTGCAACAATGTAAAACCATGTTGCTCTTCTCACTGAAACTTTGTCTCAGAAAAAACAGTTACTTTCCTAAAATGTTATTGACATCAACATGTAACAAGTTAATTGTCAGTATTTTTAATAACCGTCAATAAATATTTTTACAGGACCGGTTTTCATTTCTAATGTGGTAAATAGCAAGTGGCCACAGCTGGGACTGGGCAACCGGCACCCTGGGGAGAAGGCAGTGGCCGGTGTGAGCTGGGCGACCCCTCCGGCCGTGGCCGACTTCAAGCTCTGATGGCGGGATCCTGAGCTCGGAGCCGGGGCCACGGGGGCCACACCCCAGCCTCTGTGGTGTCCACAGGCGTCCAGGACAGACGCGGCCACGCCCGGGTCAGACGACCGGGAGGCAGGGAGTGCTCGGTGTCATAACCCCCTGTATGTTAGACCGTGTGTCTGTTTTGCGTGATGTGGTTGGTCGGACTGGACTTTGACGGCGGCGGAGCTTGGCAACCAGCTCACGCAGTTGCTGCTGCCCTCACGGCCGGCCGACTCTTGAGCTGGCTCAAATGGCTGTCACTTGACATGACGCTCCTGACAGAAGCTCTGGGGTCCCAACACCCGGTCAGACAGAGTGGACAGGGCTCCAGAGACCAATGTGCTCGGGTGCTGCTCACGTCAATCAGAAGCCATTGTGTTCAAACACCATGCATTCTGAGAACACCAAAGAGAGGCGCGGACTGACCGCACCAGTGCAGAGACGGGGTGGGGGAGGGACAGGGGAGCGGCACTGGCGTCCTGCTCGGCTGGCAGGGCTGCAGCCCTGGCCCTGTGAGGACGGGTCCCTGCGGCTCTCTCTGTCCAGGGCCTGGAGACCCTGGGAAGGGGCGGTCTCTGCCCAGAACTCCATTTGCAGCCTGCCCCCGCCACCTGCAGAGTCGGGGAGCTTCCGCACGTGTGAAGCAGGGTGAAGAGCGCCCCTCCCCCCCAGGAGAGGCAGGTGCAGGGTCCCCCAGCCTGGGGTCCAGAAAAGCCCAGTCTGGTGGGTGGGCAGACCCTCTACGTTCTCGTGCTCTGGGCCCCTGGTGGCCCTTTCCCACGGCTGTGCCCGGAACAGGCCCCACAGGGTGCCCCCCACAAACAAGGCCTGTGGCCCGAGGGCAGACCCTGTGCTCTCCACCTGGGATCACCGCTGGGCCCCAGCGGGCACCCCGTGCTCTGCCTCCCACACAAGGCGGAAACGTAAATACAGCCTCAGGCACAAATAACACCCCCCCCTTTTTTATTACAAAGTTTTTTATTACAGAATCATAAGCATGTCACTCTGTGATATAACAACATCACACTCAAGCACAGCATAGGACATTTTAGGTGAAATGTTCACATTAACACATAAATCATTCCAGCCTTGTCATTACCGGACCAGCCACACGCGAGCAGGTCTTACTTCTGCCGGATGCTGTGTGTTTGGTGGGTGTTGGTTCCACCCCACAGGGTAGGGGTTTAAAATGGACTCAGACCCACCCCCACCCTCGGGGCCCAGGAAGGCAGAGCCATCAGCCCCCACAGCCCCAGTGCCGTCCGAGTCCTTGCGGAGGGGAGGGCGCAGGGCACGGCCCGTGCCCCTAAGCCAGAATGCGCTGCTGGGAGGCAGGTCCCGGGGCCCCAAAGCTCCAGTGTGGGAGGGTACAAAGGGGGTTCAGAGGAGACCGGGTCGGGGGCGGGGTGCAGAGCTCAGGCTTCCGCTGTGAATGGAGGCCTCTGCATGAAGGGGGCACTTCCGCAGAAGGGGCAGCAAGTGCAAAGGCCCTGAGGCAGGAAGGGCCGGTCTTGTCCTGGGCCCAACGCTGGCTTGGAGTCCCAGTTGCACTCTTCCAAGGAGTAACACAGGGGACTGTCCCCTCCATGGCTGGGGGCCACCTGTCCTCCCTTACTGCCCTTGACCCCAGAGGAGACTGGCTGCGGCCCCTGGCGCCTTGCTTCTTGACTGGCACTCAGCCAACAGCCTGAAGTCCCATCACCCTCTGCCGTCAGCTAGGGTACCCCGTCAAAGGGCACCAACCCCCAGCCCTCATCCGTTCTCATCAGGAGGGCCCGGGACCCGCGCCCCTTCATTTTCTCCTGAATGTGTACTGGGTCTCCATACTCAGGGGGAAGCAGGACACCCAGGACCAGTCCCTACTGAAGGTGGCCACTGGGCAAGGGCGGTGAGCAGCTGGCCCCGACCTCTGCAGACCACCCCCAGCAGACCGCAGGAGGGGCTGAGGAGGCCACGGGGGGCTGAGGGCAGAGGTGGGTCCAGAGCTGGGGCCATGGGGTGCTGCGACCCCCAAGAGCAGTTCCTGGAGGCCCAGAGAGGGAGTGGGGGTTGCGGGGGCCCAGGCAGAGAGAGAGGCCCAGCATGCCCTTTCGAGAAGTTCTGTGTTTCCGAAGAGACGCCAGGTCAGGGTGCAGCCTCCCGTGCCCTCCAAGGCTGGCATCTGGAACGCGCACCACTGCCCTGCGCTGGAGGGAGGGCGTGGACAGGTGGCCGGTGCGTCATCTCGATGTCCCTGCCCAGCTGGTTGCCCTGCTCAGGCCTCCCTCACTGGCCTGGCCCGGTGCCCACCAGTCCTGCATTTTCAGACAGGCCTGGGGACCAGTCACCCAGGCGCCGCCTCCTGAGCTCAGACTCCTCAGCTCTGCCGCAGGGGTGGGCTCCCTTTTCTCCAGGACCCGAAGCTCTGGGTCCGGGCCCAGGCCGGCTCTGCTCCAGGCAGAAGCCCCATTCTGCCGGGAACCTGCCCTCCCATCCTGGCCATCACAGGACACCCTGGCCCGGACACCGGCAAAGCCCTCGGCCACCTGCCGGTGCCCTGGAATTGCCCGCCACCCCTTCGCAGACCAGCTGAAGCCCCAGGCCCCAGGCCAGCTCTGCACGGGGCCCCTTGTCCTTACCCCACTGAACAAGCCCCTGACGGGCACTGCTTTGGGAGCTGCCATGGGGCCTCCCTACCACCCAGCTCAGGGGGCTTCTGTTTCCATCTCCTGGCAGGAGTCCACCGATCCCCTGTGTCCAGGCCCACCTCCCCACCCTGTCCCACCCCACGGCAACCGCCCAGTGCCTCCAGGGTCAGGGTCCTGTTCTCTGGGTTCCTCCGAGTGATCAGTGAGAGCTGTACCCTGAAGTCCTGGCCGCGCCTTCCCCAGTCCCCCTGCCCTGGCTACTCTGCTGGGGGTGGGGGAGGCGGCCATAGCAGGGAATGGGGTGTCAGCCACCTCTGCCTTAAGTCCTCACAGAGCCGCACCTTCCCGTCCTCGTCCTCAGGAGCCAGAGCTGGTCAGAAGTCACAGAAGACACGTGGGCACACGCCCAGCCACTCAGGAGAAGGGAAAGCGTTTGGCCACCCCGAAGCTGCCCTCTGGGGTATTGATTTTAAGCTGTTTATTAAGAAACAAAGACTCAGAAAGAACCTTTGACCCTTCCCCCTTTCCTGCCCAACAGACTCAGACAGAGAAACCTGCTTCAGGAAGGGGCCTTGGCAGACCCCGTTCCACACCCGCACCCTGGCTTGGCCAGGGGACTCCGGGCCCGTCAGCGAGACGCCACAGGTACATCCCATGGGCTCCAAGGGGCCTGGCAAGAAACTTCCTGCCACGTGTCTGGCTCTCCCTCAGCTACCTGCAAATCGCCCCTCCTCAGCTCGAAGTCTAAGACCCCGTCCCCCCACCCCTTTCTCTTTTGCCCAAAAATATCTTGTGTGTCCAATGCTGCACTGTCTCCAGCATTTTCATGCCTCTGTGCACTCCCCGTGCGCCTGGTTGAAGCCTGATTCCCTCCTGTTGCTGTGTCTCTGAGTTTGAACGTGGGCCCGGCTAGAATTTAGAAGGTGAGAGGGAGGGGCTCCTAGTTCAGCCTCACGCAGGGCTGGCTGTGACAAGGGGCACACTCCCCCTCTGTGAAGAGCCCTGGTCCCCACCCCCCGCCCATCACAGGATCCTGGAGCCTGAGAACAGGGTAGCCCACGGGGCTCCTGGGTCAGGGTCACCAAGGGACCTGAGAGCTGAGGTATTGATGGGCAACAGCTTCCTGTCTGCACCTCCCATCCTGACTTTTCTCTGAAACCCACTGTTAGTCACTCCCCTCAGCCGTGTCCCCCCTTTACACTAGGAAGCCCAGTGAGTGGTCACTCTGCTCTGTCTTTGGTTCTGACCCAAGTGCACACTTGGAGGTGTAACTCACTCCCGGATCCCCTAAAATCGGGCCGCTAACCTGGTAGAGCGGACAAGCCGTTGGCGACACCTGCTGGCCGTTCTGGGGATCCGCAGCTCCATGGAGGCGGTGGAGATCTGACCCCGGGGGGGATCCCAGGGCTCACCTCCACACAGATTCTGGCCTCGCTCTGGTCGGCAGTCCCACGCTGGACGACCAGCTAGCGAGGGAAGGCGCCCAGGGCAGGCCCCACCCTCCCAGCTGTGACCCTGAGAAAGGTGACACAGCCAACGCCAAGTCCGACTCGGTGCCCACGGGCACAGCAGACGCAAACCCACAGGCCTGGCGCCTCTGAGGCCAGGAAGGATCCATGAGTTTCAGACCATTAGGTGAGAGCTGGCTAGAAACTTGTGAGGACTCAGGGTCTCCATGTGGGCTATGCCCTGCTTCTGCCGCACACCCCAAGGGGCTGCCCCAGGCTGCCAACCAAAGTAGCAGGCAGCCTCTGAGTCTAGGAAATGGGGTACAGGGTGTGGCTCCCAAGAGGCAGAGGAGCAGAAGAGACCGAGAGACCACTCAGGTCATGCCCCTAACCTCTAAGCAGGGCCGGCCTCCACCAGCTCTGAGCCAATCCCCACAGCCAGGCCTGCCAGGTCCCATGTCACAGGGCTGGGCTTCTGAGATTGGAGCTCAGAGCAGAGATAAGGCCAGGGGCTGCTGCTGGTCCTGCCCCTTGTCCTCCCAGCCTAGGTCAGTGGGGTCTGGTGGCTCTCCACCCTCTCTGCTCTGGGGCTTAGCCCGCCCACTTTCTCTCCGGCAAGCTTGAGGCTCCCCTGGGTGACAACAGGGCAGGGTGCTTCTCTGCTGGCAGGCTGGCCCAGGGCCCCTGTCCCCGCCCCTCAGCACACCACCCCTTTTCACACTTTCCTTCCCTCAGCCCCCACCAAACAGCTGTGGTCTGAGGATGGGCACTGGGCTCTCCCAGCTCTGGTGTGTGGCCTTGACAAGTCCTCAGGCCTCCCTGGGTCCCTCCTTGCTGAGCAAGGCGGCTGGGAGGGGTCAGGGCGTGAGCTTGTGGCATCTGGCGCGGGGCCGCCAGGTGGATGAGTGGAGGAGCCTGTCTTGTCCTCCTCGCCGGGGTTCACAGATGCTGCGCCCCAGCACCTCTGGGGGCCCCCGGTGAGGTCCCTGGGGATCACAACCTAAGGTGGTGACAAGAGCTGCCGGGACGGGGGTGGGGAGGGGCGCAGCAACACAGGGAGGGGGAGCCTGCACCACCTGAGTCCCCTGGCTCCCAGCCAGCCCGGAGGGCGGAAGGGCCGGCGTGGCTTCCCCACGTCCCGAGGGTCAGCACCCGCCTCGGGCTTAGATGCCCGCTCGCCGTCCCTCGGGCTCGTCCCACGCCCCGCGCCCCGAAACAGCTGGATCAGCTTTCAGACCCAGAATGCGGACCGCGCTCTGCGCCATGAGGTCCCGGGCCCCTCCTGCCCTCCCTCCGCGCGCTCGCCCACTCGGGTCCCGCACTAGGCCGCCCTTTCCCCTCTGGGCCTCCATTAGGCGGAGCCCACGGTACCCCCCCCCGCGCGGCCCCGCCCCTCTAATCGCCCAATCCGAGCCCACGGTCGCCCCGCCGGCCTCACGGCCCCGCCCCTCGCGTCGCCCAATCCGAGCCCGCTCGTCCCGGCGCGGCCCCGCGCGGGCGGTGACGCACAAAGTGCGCGCCGCAGGCCCCGCCCGCGTGGGCGGGGCTAGCCGGGTGCCGCGGCCATGGCTCCCGCGGCCGCCGGCGCCCCCGAGGTGGTTCGCGCGGCTCAAAAGGACGATTACTACCGCGGCGGGCTGCGGAGCGCGGCGGGCAGCGTCCTGCACAGCCTGGCGGGTGAGGCCCCGCGGGGAGGGCGGCCCTGGGGCCGGGGGCGATCCAGGCCCGGCCGCGGGTGAGCTTTCGAGGGCGCGGCTGGCAGAGTGACCGGCGCCGGAGGAAGGTCTGGCCCGGGGGCGGTCCAGGGCGCCACGCTGCGAGGCGGACGGACGAGCCCCCAGACCGGCCCGGCGCAGCTGCCTGGGGCAACTCGGCTAGGGCCTACGCCCGCGCGGAGGCTGGCGCCGCGGGCGCCCCGACGGCCCGGAGCGGGGCGAGCCCGCGTGGGGGGAGAGGGCGAAGGTGAGGGTGGGAAGCCTCGCGACGGCAACCGACGCTGCCTGGGGCTGGGACTTGTTCGAAATAAGCGGTGCGTCAGTTTATACTGCAAACATTTTGGCTCGGTGACAGGTGCTTCTGTCGCTGTACAAACATATAACTCATTTCACTCTCAAAACACCTTTGTAAGGTAGGACTTGTCATGCCCAGTCCCACAGATTGGGGCATTGGGATTCCTGAGAGACCCAGGAACTTGCCTGAGGTCACAGCCAGCAGGCAAGGAGCTGGGACGGGATGATGGACAGGGGTCTCGCTTGTGCTCTGGGTCACTACACCACCTGCCTGTCCTCGTTGCCCTTCCGGCTACCAAACCCTGACCCAGGTGAGAGCTGAAGGGGGAGATGGGCTGCAGGTGGGCAGGTACTCAGGAGACTTGGTAGCCCTGGCAAGAAGGGTGCAGGTGGAGCCGAGGGAGACACAGCAGAGGCGGGGCCGGAGGTGCGTTTAGGGCCCTCTCAGCCTCGAGGACGGGTGTTTGGGCCGGGCCTCGGCGGCCGGAGGACCTGCCCTCACCGCGCAGCACAGCAGCAGTGCGGTTCCTGCCCCCAGGTGCGAAGAAGTGGCTGGAGTGGAGGAAAGAGCTGGAGCTGCTGTCGGACGCAGCCTACTTCGGCCTCACCACACTCGCAGGTAGCGCCCCCGTGAGGCCCTGGGCCCTGGGGCCCCCAGCCCACGCCAAGCCCAGAGGACAGCCGGGGGCCCAAAGCAGAATGAGAAGCTCCTGGAGGTGTTTCCCAGTGCCACTGCAGCTGGCCTGGGTGCAGCCTCAGGGAAGGAGAGGACCCCGGGACCCGTCCCTACAGGAGGGGCCAGGCCCAGGGCCTCTGCAAGCTCTGATGTCCATTCACCTGTCATGTCTGTGTCCTCCTTTCCTCCTTTTTGTGTCCCTGGGGACTTTTGTCCTGGACCTTGCCCAGGGTGTCATTGAGACCGACCCTCTGTGGCTGAACCCTGTAGTCCTAGAGGGCCCTGGCGGAGCGTCGTCCTTCAGGAGAAAGGCGGGGACGCAGTAGAGCGCAGCACCTGCCTCAGACTCTCTCGTGGGTGTCGCCCCGGCCCCCAGGCTACCAGACCCTTGGGGAGGAGTATGTCGGGATCATCCAGGTGGACCCGTCCCAGAGGCAGGTGCCCTCGAGGCTGCGCCGTGGTGTGCTGGTCGCGCTGCACACCGTCCTGCCCTACGTGCTGGACAAGGCCCTGCTGCACCTGGAGCATGAGCTGCAGATGGACAGCAACACTGGCCGGCCCTCGCAGGGCGGCCTGGCACCCGGCGTGCGGGGCCGGTCGGGAGCCAGGCGCTGGGTGCACCGGCGGGTGGCTGCCCTGACGGAGCAGCAGCGGAAGGCGCTACTGCGGGCCGTGCTGCTGTTCAGGCCGGGCCTGGGCTGCCTTCAGCGGCTCCACGTCGCCTGGTTCTACATACACGGTGCCTTCTACCACCTGGCCAAGAGGCTCACCGGAATCACCTACGTAAGTGTGGCACTGCCCGGACTTGCTGCTCCCTGGGCCGTCTGCGCACAGGCGGCCCTTCAGGGCCTTTGTGGGCCAGCACAGCCACAGGGTCAGGATCCTCAACTGGGTTTTGTTGGTTTACGTTTTTCTTAAAAAAAAAAAGTGGAGTTTCCATAAACCTTGAGGGTAGGGTGAGGCTGCCTTCTGCAGCCGGCACGTGCGGGCTGCCCTGGGTGCCGGCCCTGCACCCTGCCATTCTCCCTGAGCATAGGCCACCCCTTCCAGACAGCCCTGCTGGAGAGCCGGGTGCAAGGACGTCTTCCTGGCAGTGACCCATGGGGACTGCGTGAACCCCACTGCTGCCAGCGTCCCTCTAGTCTTCCCTGGTCCGTGCGCGCCCATTCCGCGGGACCCCACTCACACCCCCCGTTGCGGTTCCCTTGCTCTCACGCACCCAGACAGCTGCCCCGCCAGCTCACCCTCCTGGGTTGCTCAGCATCAGGCTCCCCGCAGAGAGCCGGCCCCGCCCCTCTTTTGCGTCCCTCGGCAGCGTTGTCCTGGGCGCGAGCCTCCCCGTCGGTCCGGTCTCTGCCCCTGACGTGCTCATTGCCCTTCAGTGTGTGTGGCTGAGCTGCTGTGACACAGGGGCCTGAAAACCCAAGGCCCCACCCAGAGGCCCTTTCTCTCCTGGCACGTGTGACTGCCCCACCCCCAGCCAAGGGGAGAGGGCAGGACGTGGACGTGGCCAGAAGTGGCACCCGTCACTCGCTGCAGGAGAGGCTGGCACGTGTCAGCCCGGTGGCACAGTGTCACCCACAGGCAGGGAGCCTCTGCAGCAGACAGCTGGTCGGCAGCATCTGCCACCTGCCCCGCTGGGTGCTCTTTCTCGGGCTCCTCTGCCAACTCGTTTTCTCTGAGAGGGGTTCCCCGGAAGTCCCTCCACCCTCAAATCCTCACCTGCTTCCAGAGCGACCTGCACACTTCCAGCTCCGAGCACAGCTTGGCTCAGCGCTTCACTCCTGTTGGGAGCCAGGCCCTGAGCTGTCCAGTGGTGTCCCTCACCTGCCCACCCACCCGGTGCTCCTGCCCCTCAGTCAGCTGAGGGGCCCTGTGGACACTCTCTGTCCCATCTGCACCGGGAGGGCAGGTTGGGCCCCCCTTGATGGGCTCGAGTGCTGGGGGCCTCCAGGCTGCCCACTCTGTGCTGGCCAACTGCTGACCATCCCCTGCGGTCCTTGACAGCTCCGTGCCCACCGCTTGCCTGCAGAGGACCCGAGGGCTCTCGCCAGCTACAGGCTGCTGGGCCTCGTCTCCCTGCTGCACCTGGCGCTGTCTGTGGGCCTGCAGCTCTACGGCCTCCGGCAGAGGCAGCGCGCCCGGCGGGAGTGGAAGCTGCACCGTGGCCTGTCCCACCGCAGGTGCACCAGGCGGGCCCCTGGGCATGGGCTCTGGGCTTGGGTGCACAGCTGGCTGCTCTCGCCGGAGGCTCATCCCCCCTCCCCCGCCCGCAGGAGCCACACAGAAGAGAAAGCGGGCTGCAGAAGCAGCCTGTGCACCCTGTGCCTGGAGGAGCGCAGGCACACCACAGCCACGCCCTGCGGCCACCTCTTCTGCTGGGAGTGCATCACCCAGTGGTGCGACACCAAGGTCAGCACCGCGGGTCTGGAGCCCAGGCTCCCAGGCAGGCGTGCAGGCAGCCCCGGTGGCTGCTGCAGTCGGTGGCCTGCCCCTGAACTCTCACTGGGCGCTGGGGTAGGACAGGCATCTTAAAAAGCCCTTAGATAAGCCAGGTACGGGGTCCACTCAGGAGTCCAGGTGCCAGGTTGCTGTGTGGGTGCTCAGCCGAAAGCAAACTGAAGCCACCCCAGCATCTGCGCATCCGTTCTGGGCAGGCCTGGCCTGCCCGCACCTGCCGGACCCTACCCTCCGGCTGTGCAGGTGCTGAGGCTGCCCCAGTGGGAGCCTGGGACAGAGCCACCCGCCCTGGCCCTGGCAGACCCCAGGGCATGGGGCTGTGCATAACCAAGCCATCAGCACAGAATGCCTCATCTCCGTGCTGACTCCAGGGAGGGGTCCGGTTCCTGGTCCCCGCCCACCTCAACCAGCAAGCTCAGCCAGAATCCAGCATGATGGGGCGGTGGCGGGGGCCCACCCAGGTGAGGCAGGGGAACAAGGAGGATGTGGTGCTCACCTGTGTGCCCGAGCACAGGCTTCTCCACGTCCCTGTCCCTGGCTTGTGGGCCCTAGTGGGTGCTTGGCTGGCGAGCGGCAGACCTTCCAGGGCTGGAGGAAGCCTGGTCTGGCTTCAACTGGGTGGTCCTTAGGAATAGGACTATCAGGCCTTAAGAAGTAGGACTGAGGACAGACCTGTTCATCCCAGAACCTCCTGAGAGGCTAAGGCAGCCACAGCCGTCTGCCTGCTGTGAGGCCCCGTGGGTGTCTCAGAGCAGCGGTCAGTTGCAGCCGAGAGCCCTCCCCCGCCCCCCCCGCCCCCGGTCCCTGTGTGGAGCACGGTGGTCTTCTCTGCAGGGCCACTGTGCCCGGCTCCTCTCCCAACTGCCCCGCATTTGGGCCTCCCCTCCGGGTTTATGATCTCTGAAGAAACACTGACCTCCTCCTGTTCTACACTGGACAGAGGACCTCCGTGTCACTAGAGGTGCCGGCGGGGGGGGGGCCCCACAGTGCTCTTGGGGGGCACAGCCTGTGTGACCTCTCTCTGCCCTGCAGACGGAGTGCCCCCTGTGCAGGGACAAGTTCCCGCCCCAGAAGCTCGTCTACCTGCGGCACTTCCGGTGACCAGACAGCAGGGCAACCAGGAGCCACCTGACCCAAGAAAAAGCTTAGTTCCTTAAGATTAATTCACACAGAAATCACAAAATTCTCTAGTTTTATCCTTTTGTCACGTAAGGCACTGCACCAGCAGTCACAGAGGGCGGGAGCCAGAAAGCATTTCAGAAGCCGCTGGGACACACTGACCGCTCCTGTGGCAAGAAAAGGTGCCACCTGGCAGACCGCAAGGGCTTGGCCTGCCGGAGCAAGTGTTGGACGAGCGGCCGGCACTGCCTCCCGGGTCGCGGTCAGCCCACCAGCCCCACTCCCCGCAAACCGCACCAGCTGCCGAGTGGCTGGGCGCGTCCACTCAGGACCAGGAGAAAGGTGGTCGACTCCAGAAGCACTCAGCGCTGCCTCTTAGCGCACGCGTGCAGTCGGTCTCCCACGGGGAGCGTGGGGCTGGGCCTGGGCCTGGCGACGCCGGGTCTCCCCGCCCAGGACTCCTGCTGGGGCCCAGCCAGCGGGGGGCTCTGCTGTCCTGACCTCTCAGCCACAAACCACCCTTGAGGCTGGAGGGTAGGAAGGTTCACCTCAGTGTCCAGCCCCCTTCCTGCTAGTTTTTGGTTATTTTCAGGTTTTAAAAACCACTTTTAACTTGTGCCAGAGACAGGACTTTGCCACAGGCACCCTGAGGACACACCCCACGGAAGTGCTGGTGCACTAGTGTCATGCGGGCGCAACGACAACCAGGCGGCTCTCGGGCTGGTGCCAGGCCCTGGGGCCTTGGGGGTGCCCCGAGGGACCGTGTGGTGAGGCTGTGGCAGAGGCCTCTTTGGTAGCAAAGGTCAGCTGCAGACAGGCCCCAGGACCGCCAGACTGGGCGGGCCTCCGCCGGTCCCAGAAGCCCTCACTGAGGCTCTGAGCAGGGCGCACGGCTTCCCGCCATGTCGGCACGAGCGTGTGCTAGGAAGGCCGTGGGGAAGGCAAAAGGGTGTCCACAGCCTGGTGCGGTGCCTTCACCGAAGCACCAACACGGGACGCCATCCCTGGGAGAGGGGTCTGAACTTGGCCTCTGCAAAGAGGAGCTGACTTCAGCCATGCGAGCCAACGAGAAAAACCACACAGAGAACGCCTGATGTCTAGAACCCGACGGGTGGGAAGCTGCTCGGAGCTGCCAGCCTGAGCCCCCAGACCTGGAAGAAAGGGGTTCCCCTGTGGGGCGCATGTCCCATAAAGACTACGTGAGAAAGGGGACACTGTTTAATTGTCTGAATTAAAAAGTCACTTAGTAAAAGGTTTATGAGTGTTTGTCTTCATCACATCAAAGTCACCGTGCGGGGCAGCAGCTCCCACAGAGAGCAGAGCGGGGCCGCACCCCCGGGCCTGCCCCCTGGGAGGGCCACCGCGCAGCGCACACTGCCGCGGACCGGGCCGGGTCTCCGCACAAAAGACAGACGTCAAAGTGACCTCCAACAGTGAAAATAGAATGTGTATTTGGGCCCCGGGCCCCAGCGCGGGCACGGGAGTTGCGCAGTTTCCCGTCAGAGCAGAGGCAGCCGCCGCCTCTCGGCGAGGCGACGGTGGGGAGCACAGCGAGGCCCCGGCGTCCCGGCGAAGCCGCGGAGCTCCTTCCGGGCAGGACGCGGCAGCCTCGGCCTCCAGGGGGCGACAGGACGACGGTCCTGGGAAGGTCCTCCGGCCCGTGGCCCCAGCCCCCTCGCCGGCGCCCAGCCGTGCCCTGCTGGTTCTGTCCATTCAAACACCTGCGTCGCTGAAAAATAAATCAATGCAATTCCACCTAAACGCCAGTGTCTTCGAGAACCTGGTATTTCGGTTACAATAACTGAAGCTCCTTTTTAGAAAGAAAATCCGACTCCCTGGTCATCAACTACTTTATGTGAGGAGAGGAGGCGCTGTCGCGGCGGCTCGGACCCGCCTCGGGCTCGGGGGGCGGCGCGGCGGCCGTCCGTCTAACTGGAGAACGCCTTGCCCAAGTCCTCCTTCCCCTTGTACGTCCTCTTGCCGTGCGTGAACGGGATGTACCGGTACTTGATCATGTGCTACGGACAGACAGACAGACACGTGTCAGGCAGGACTCCAGCAGCAGTGTCCAGTCCAGGGGCACTGACCAGGCCCGGGGTGGGGGCGCCCTGGCAAGCAGTGTGGTCGGGCCTGCTTGCGGGTGAGGTGGCAGAACCCACTGTCACTGCCGAGCAGCTCCTGACTCCCAATGACCCACAGGACGCTGTGCCAGGAGGAGGGCACGGCCGGGGACCCTTCCCACGGAGCCGTCTGCCCAGGGCCGGCCCCTGCCCCGGGCGGTGGCACAGGGCTGTGCTGGTGGAGGGGGTGGGCGTCACGCCCCCGTCCCAGGCCTGCAGGGAGCTTCCCGCTGCTCGTGTGCAGAGGAGGCAGGTCCCGCATCGCCCTCCCGCACCGCCCCGCCCCGCAGCTGGGGCAGGTGCAGCGCCGTCTGGGGTCTACCTTGATCTGCCTCTTCATCGTAATGCAGAAGAGCATGATGAAGTACATCACCAGGATGGGCCAGAACACCGGCACGTTGAACGCCTCGAAGCAGGTGCAGACCATGGCCACCAGGATGCCCTTGGTGGCCGCGTGCCTGCAGGAGGGGGAGGTGAGCACGCTGCTCCCGCACGGCGGCTCTGCGTGCGGCTCACGTCGCTTGCCGCGGGGACCACGAGGCAGCTCAGAGCGGCCTTCCCGAGTCGCGCCAAGTCCGACAGCGGCGCAGGGTGCTGACGCTGCCCGGCCTGGACACGGCTGTGGGGCGGGCGGTCGGTCCCCTGTGGCCCCCTAGGCAGGACCCCACTAAACTGCTCCTGGGTGCTCCCCTCTCACGGAGCACAGGCCAGCTCCCTCGGGGGCTCGCAGGCCCCAGCCTCGCCTGCTTTCCACGGCCTCTCTCCCTGCGCTTCAGGCTTGGTCCCCAGACTGGCCAGGCGCCGGCTGGGCTCACACAGGCCCGACGCACAGAACCAACATGCGGAAGCTCATTCCCTTCATTTTCTGGCCCAACAAATACAGGACAAATGAGGCCACAGAGCCCCCACGCCCCGACACGGGAGTCATCTCTGCCCACCCGTCACCCTCGTCCTCGTCACAGCGCCCACCCGTCACCACCTCTGGGGAGACTGGGACCAGCCCGCCCTCTGCGCAGAGCACAGCACTTCCCATGACAGCAGCTGTCCCCGCGCCACGTCTGCAGCGCACCTGGCGACCTCCTCGTTGCCGGCTCCCCAGAGCCCGGACTCACCAGCGACTGGGGAGCTGCCGGGCAGGGGGCTCGGGCAGGGGGCCCACCACCACGCCAGCAAACGCAGCACTCATGTTTTGGGTAAATGGATGTTCAGAACAAAGACGGCTTTAAAAAGCATAACTTACTGGCCGACCAGAACGAAAATGGTCTGTCCTCGAGCTTGTTAACCACACGCAAGGAGCGATACCTTCAGGAATGAACTCACCAGAACTTGAACTCCGGAAGCCGCCGGATGAACGGCCGGAACTCCTCGTTCTGTCTGGTGGGCAGCGAGGGGCCATCGTCTAGAAGGCAGAGCACCGGTGAGGGGGGCGCACCTCCCCTTCCCACTCCCGCGGCTCCGGCTCCAGGACCCCGGCGCGCCTGCGTGGAGAGGCCTCACACCCGGAGCGGAGCACCGTCATTTACCCAGAGGTGACGGGGGCTAGAGATCTCGCTACTTCAGAAGATTCGCACTAGATCTTCTCTTTAAGAAGTGTTGGATATATTTTATGATTGCTTGAAAATTCACCTGCACATGAGTTCAGCTCAGGGACATGCAGAGGCGCCCCACAAAGGGGCGTAGAGAAAACCGAGGGAGCGTCCACGCGAGCGGAGCGCCTGCCGGCCACGGGCCCACGCTCCAGAGCACTGTCCAGGGCGAGCGGAGAGCCAGGCCCGCTCCCTGCCCTCAGCCCGCCCTGGAGAGGCGCCTCCTGTCAGACAGAGAAGCTCAGGTGACAGACGGGTCCTGGCGTGATTTCCTGATCCCCCAGGGCAGCAACACGGCAGGAAAAGGCTGTGCTCCGTCCGGCGTCTGCACTAAGCGTCCCGCAGACAGAAGCTGTGGGCTGCCGGCCACTGCTGGGACAGTGCTGTCTCCCCCTGGCAGGGAGCAGTGCTCGGGGGTGGGAGCTGTGAGGGTTTCTCCAGGGGGGGTCGCACAGGTGCTGGCCCCCTCCCGCCCCGCCCCAGCAGGCCCCACCTGGCCTCAGTGTGAGCCGTGGGCCGAGAACTCTCCCACCCGTCACTCCGGGAAGCCAGAGCCCCTCCAGGCAGCTGGCCATCAGTGCTCCCGGGGGCCCCACGAGTCGTGCCTCAGGTCCGCAAGGAGGGGCCCTGACTGCTCCGGTGGCGGCAGCGCCAAGAAGGGCGAGTGGTTTGGGAAGCAGCACAGGGGAGGGCGTCCCCGCCCCCACTCCAGCCATTCTGCACGTGACCCCGGCAGGGGGCCCGCGTGCCCCAGTCCCCTCCTCTGAAGGCTGGCCCGACGGCTGTCTTACAAACCAACCCATCACAACTTCTAGGCACGATTTCCACACCAGGAGAACACCTCGCAGTCCGGTGACCGAGGCTCTGGGGAGGACGGAGCAACCCATGAGGTGCCCCACACCGCCACCCTCCCAGAACAGCCGCAGGCGGACGGCCGCCCCTACCTGAGTCTTCCATCAAGGAAGGGTCCACTTTCGGAGAGAGGAAAGCTATGAAAAGGTTCAGGTGGTAGATGCCCAAGGCGTAGGTCACAATGTACCAGCCCTGGAAGAGAGGGGGGCGAGGTCAGCGGCGCCGCGAGCACGCGGCACGCCGGGCCAGGTCCCGTGTGACCCAGCAGAACCTCCAGACCCGTGGAGCCGAACTGAGCAGCAGACACGTCACTCACGGGAGGGAAGGGACAAGTGACCACAAAGTACGGTGACTGTCAACAGTGACAATTTTCTCAAACGGCGTGTGGGTCTTTCCAGTGGACAAGCAGCAGCCAGTGAGACGCACCAAATGCTGGAGCCGCCGGCTCCCAGCGGCTGCGGGGACGGCCCTCCCGCGCTGCACACGCGGGCTCACGCGGGCGCCGCCACCCGACGGAGCCTTGCGCCGGTTACCACACTCCGGGGGAGTGTCTCCATCTCTCCCGGGAGGAACACAGAACCGGAAAGTCGGGAAGCCAAGAATGAGGTCAAAACATCCACAGCCCCACCTCCTCGGGAGCCGCGGAGGCAGGCAGGAGCCCGCACGACGTGGACACGCAGCACGCTGACCCGCAGCGGCGCTTGCTCCCACGCCCGAGGACTGAAGCACGGCGCGGGCTGGGCTGGCCACGCGCAGTCACACAGCCCCCGCCTCAGCTCTCTCTACGTCAAGGGTCCTGGCTCTGTCTTTGCGGAATGGACCAAGTTCCAGCGTAAAAAGAAAAAAGTCAAAAACACCCTAAAACCAATCGCAGTGCATTCAACACGAGCTGCAGACGTCCTGCAGACCGTGTCCTGCTGCACCAACCACCCTCCCCGCCAGCACCAGGGGCTGACCAGCAAGGAGACGACTTCCAGGCACGGCCCTCGAGACATGTTTCCACACTCGGATAAAGTGGGAACTCCCCGCAGTTCTGGGCACAGCATCGCGTCCAGTGCACAGACGTGTCCCTCTGCGGACTGCGTCCTCCTCGATCCGGGCAATCCTGGGGGAGGTGTTTCCAAAAACAAGGAAACGCCCTCCGGATGCAGAGAAAACTCTCCGACAGGGCCTGAGCCCGGACACATCACACGGCCCCCCTCAGGAGAGCCCACGTCTGGGACCCAGGCGGCCGCCAGAGCAAGCGTGCACTCGAGGTTCAGTCTGAGAGGACAGCACCGGAGCTGGGGACACGCTCCTGGTGAGCACCTCCGGTCGGTCCCCAGCCTCCCACTCAGCGGGACAGCCTGCACTCCTCTCTGCGGCCTCCGACACGCAGCTCCCACAGCCGAGCCCTCAGGAGCCAAGGTCCTCACACACCCAGAGCCCGAGGGGGCTGGCCCAGAAGGCCATCCTGTCCCCAGAGCCTCCCCTGCCCCAGGTGTCCAGGGCCCGGCTGCTGTGGACACTTTCCTGGGAACCCCAGAGCACGGCGGGGGTCAGGACCAACTGGGAACGGTCCTTTAAAAGACAGTCCCCGGAGCTGTTCTCACGTTTGGTGCTTAACTGAGATCAGACACTGCTTCCTCACCGCACACGCCTGACCCAAAGAAGCAAGAAAAGCCGCAGCGCCCTCGCCTTCGGCCACACGGAAATGACAGTGGCCTGCGCAGCCTCGCCTACCTGCAGCAGGTACACGCGCACCATGTAGATGAAGCTCAGGCCCAGCGTCACCACCCACCGCATGGCTGTGTACGGCGTCGACTTGTCCAGCCAGGACTGATAGATCTGCAACGACAAGAGGTCACACGTGGCATGTGGATTCTGCCACGTCCCCTGCGAAGTGCACCTCCCGACCGCCTGCTTCAGGCTGTTCGTCACTGTGCAACGCAGCGATGACAGCCAACCCCAAATTTACTCGCACTCACGCCTGAGGCAGGCCCGACCCTTGAGCAGAAGCAGTTCGTTACAGAACAAGCGGTCACAGCCGCCAGCCTGGAACCCCTGCCGGGCACTCAGCTGGGGGAGGCCTTCCTGCAGCCAAGAGGCCCGGCCGGAGGCGGGGAACGGGCCCCTTGGAGTGGCCACCTAAGCGCAGGACTCGGCCTGAGGGCCCTGCAGAGCCACCCCAGCAGCGTGCAGCGCACACAGGCGGACGCCCCAGAGGGCACGTGGCTCGCGGAAGGGCTCCGAGCCTTGTGCGCACATGCGCGTGTGCACCTGAGTAGTGTGCATGTTGCCCTCGTCGCTTTTGGAAGAGTTTAAGTTTTAACTATGGAAGTTTTCAACCAGCCATAATAGTAGAAGGAATATATCAGACCATACAAACCCACCACCCAGATACAATAATTATCAGGTTTTTAAAAGTTCTTTTTTTAATTAAAAAACTGACACAGCGCTACATGCAGCGTTCCACCGAGTCGGACCTCCTCCCGGCAGAAGCGCACAGGGCGCCTGCGTGTCACTGAGGCACTGCCGGCCGCCGCAGGCCCCGGCACAGCCCCGAGGCGGGGTCCACCCGCCACGTGCAGACCCAGGCGAGGGGGGCCACGGGAGCGTGGCCGTGGGCGGCCAGGAGAGGGGACGCAGACCAGACTGGGGCCACCACCACACCTGCACTGCCTGGGAGCTAGGAACGGTCTTCACGTCATTAAAGGCCGAAAGACCACCCAGAAAACATTGTGCAGCAGAGGCCACGTGTGGCCCCAGGCCTAACCCACTC
This sequence comes from Micronycteris hirsuta, assembly GCA_004026765.1. NCBI lineage: Eukaryota > Metazoa > Chordata > Mammalia > Chiroptera > Phyllostomidae > Micronycteris > Micronycteris hirsuta. The sequence goes on from PVJI01003577.1 coordinate 108,027, forward strand.
ACGGAGCACACGGCACCCCCAGCAAAGGGGGAGCCATTCCTGACGCGTGAGCATGAGGCCCGACACGCCGGGGAGGCTGGCGTGCTCATGCCCTGCAGAAAATGGCCTGAGTCAACAGTCTCTGGTTCAAATGTCTGCACGGTGTGCCTTCAAAAAACCCACCTGTCCAAGTCGCGTGAAGAACCTGTACACCACAGAGGGCTTCCCATGGACGGACTCCCCAACACTGTCACCTTCGGACATTCTGTAACTGAGAGAAACACAGAACGCTTTTAAGTGACTAGGCCGCCAAGGGTCTCACCCCCCTCAGCACCACCACCGGGCGGGCCACTCAGTGTTCAGCACTTGCTCCACACCACTTCCTTCTTTGGGGCGACACGCGGTGGTGGGGGGCCAGGAGAGCAGGTGACGTGCAGAGCAGTGCAGGCGGACTCTCGTCTCTGCCACCGCACCTGGGTCACAGCCCTCTTACTGGTTCCCAGGGATCACCGCTGCCTCCGGGGGCCGTGCACACGGTTGCACGCCCGCCTCCCTGGGGCCGCACCCACACCTGCCACCCCCCCCCAGGCTTGCCTCTCTGCCACCTCCTCCTGCTGCCTCTCCGGCTGCTCTCCATGGTGCCGGCACCAGCCGGGCATCTCCTGGCCCTCGCAGGGCCATGTCCTCCACCCCACAAGAGGAACGCGTCCCAGCCGACTCTCCGGCAGCCCGCTGTCCCTGCCCCAGTTCCTCATGGGGCAGTGGAGGCAACCCTACCCGCTCATGACTAATGCAACATGCCATTGTGGTTCCCTGGGGACGACCTGTGACAACCCCGGTGACCAAGTGAAATGGGGGGGGTGAGTCTTAAAACAGTTTAAGCCACTTGTCCAAGGTCAGGGGCACCTCCAACAGAGCAGACCACTGCCTGAACCGAGGAACGAGAAGGACCCAGAGAACGGGGGCACTGGCCGTCCCTAAGCTGGCGAGGGCTCTGGGACAAAGCTCACCGCTGTCCCCAACCTGCAGGCAGCACCTCCCCAATCTGGTGCCACAGTTGGGTTTGTTTCCAAGGCTCCTGAGCGGCATCACGAGGCCTCGGTTTCCTCCTCTGGAGGCTGAGGCTCACTGACAGCAGCCCTTCCCATTCACAGAGTGTGGGGAGCGGCCCGCCAGCCCCTAGTCACTGCAGGGTGGAACTGACACCCCCTCTGCCCGAGCCCACACCTCCCTGTCACACCTGCACTGGAAGCCCCAGGCCGTCCTCGTTTTGACAGGGAGGTCAGCAGGCTGGGGGGGTGGCTGTGGGCCTCCAGTGGAAATACTTTCCAACTGCAACTCCGACACTGGGACGGCCAGAGCAGTCCCACTGGGCCGCATCACCAAGTATGCCTGCAAAGGCCAACGGTGGCCCCAGGACACCACTCCCTGCAGCTGTCATGTGCACGGGGCAGAGTTCTAGAAAGCATCACGGAGGAGATGGAAAAACGCCCTTTGCTCCCATGAAGAGGTGCAAACCCGAGACGTAGGGCCGAACAGAGCAGGGCCGTGGCTCCCGGCCCCCCCTCCGCCCCCCGCTTCCAGGAGGTGCAGCTGCACAGCCTGCTGGGGAGAGCCCCGGGTTTCCAAAGAGCTAAACGAGAACTCACAACCGAGACAGGCCAGCCACCCAGTTCAGACCGAAGCCAGCCAGCAGAAGCTGCGTTGGCGACGGTCTACCCCAGGGCTCCTCACAGGTGTTCCTTTCCTTTACTTTTTTACAACCAAAGTGTTTACCATTGAAACGTTTCTGCTCCAATGAAGCAGTAGGACCGAGGTCAGAGAGGAAACACCTGACTGTCCCTTTAGAGTAGGCCTCCGAAGGGAAAATGGTTGTGGACAGCCTTCCAGACGCACAGCAGCCAGTTCAGAAGATTCAACCACGGACAAAAACGCACCGTCGACAACGTTAAGGGTTGAACTTTGGAGTCAACAAGCTGCTTTCAGCGCCGGGCCGGTCAGCCCCGGGGGAGGGCCTGGGCGACCACTCCACGTGCCCGGTCCGTCGGCTGGGAACTGGCACCAGCCCCTCCGCGCAGCACCAGCTGCTCTTCCCTCTGTGCAGAGAGGCCTCTGCCAGGCCCTCGGTCCCGGCGCCCTGTTTAGTTTCTGTGGTCACTGCTTTGTCATTTTTCTGGTTCTTTTTCTCTCTCTCCTCCTCCTGAAGTCAAGCCCCTCGAGGGGCCCGGCCCGGGGCCCGGCTGAGCCGCCGGCGGAGAAAGGCCCGCGCCCCGGCAGGCGGTCGGTAAGGGATTGGTCAGACTTCACCGCTTCACTGCTCGTTACAAGGAAACGCGGCAGAGGCGGAGCGCCGCGCCTCGAGAAGTGCACAGCCTGTCGGTGCCCAGTTTCTGGAGGTCATTTGTCCTCAAAGTGCCCGACACAGGGTTCCGGCCGTAGCTAGTCTGGCTCCCACTACCTTTCCGCTCACATCCCCGTCCCCTCCTCCTCCTGGGTCCCCTGCGGGACCCTGTCACACACGGCAGCCCCTGGTGCAGCGCTTCTCTCCACGGAAATGCCCTTCCAGACGCAGCGGCTCGCCCAGCAAGGCCGCATTCCGCGCGCCGCTCCCTCCTCGGGGCGCGAGCACCCCAGAGGTGTCCACCTAGCCCTAACCACACCGCATCTGACTGCGGTCCTCCCCGCCCGCTGTCCACGGGAGCCAGCCCCAAGCACGGAAGACCCGAGGTGCCGCCTCGCACGTTCCTGGGCAGTGAAACACCAAGCAAACTGAGCAGAACGCGCGAGCTCCGGGAAACTTCCCGTAGACACAAGGTCCCGTAGACACAAGGAAGCCAACCGGAGGCGCTGCTGGCGAGAGCGGCAGACCCGTGGGGGGGACCGCCGGGCCGGGCCGGCCGGCCGAACTGGCGACTCTGCCGCCGAGTTCTAACATGCCATCTTGAGCAACCCGACTGCACCCTGACGCCTTCCCACCCGGATCACACCAACGAGCCCTGGACCGCACCGAGGAAACGGACAAGACAGCGGCAGCCCCCACACTACCGGGGCTGGCAGCCGGCCTCTCCCAAGACGCGCAGCGGGATGGGCGGGGCGATCACCCCTCCGACCCTGGGGTCCTGGACCGGCCTCGTTCATCCCGGCACCGCCGATCCCGGCCAGGGTCCGCCGCCCGCCACGGCGCCTCAGATCCCCGCCTGACCCGGCCTACCCCGGCCCCTGTCCGCCCGCCGGTACCTCGCGGCTCTGCAGCGCCCGAGCGCGGTCTCCGACGGCCGCGGGAAGGAGGACGCGGGCAGGAACCGCGCCGGCGCTTCGCTGGATCTGGGAACGGGTAGCCGAGCACTTCCGCTCCGTATTGCGCGGCGCCGCCTCCGGGCCTCCAAGATGGACGCCGGGGCGGGGCGCAGAGCCTCCAACCATTTCCGCTTCCGGTACGGGCGCCTTTTCTCAGCGGAAGGACGTCAGCGGAGGAAATGCGTGGTGCCGCGCAGGCTCAGACGCGTCCTCTGGCTCCTAGCCCGGCGAGGCAGTTCCAGAGCTTGTTTCCGCCCAAGGACTGGACTCGTGGCCGCGCCCCTAGCGACCAACGAGCCAATGGAGGAGGGCTTTAGTGGTTGCTAAGGGAAACCTGCAGCGGCAAAGATGGCAGCCTCCAAGCAAGGAATCCTGCAGCGCCGGGACCCGCCGGGGCGGCCGCCACAGGACGGTAACGGCTGCAGGCCCGGGCCACAAGGCGGGCGTCCGGCGGCCCCTTGCCCTACCGGGCCTCCATCTGGGTAGGAGGGAGGTGGGAAGGAACCTAGGGCCGGAACCCGCGTCCCCCGATTCTGGCCGGGCTCCCCCTACGAGCCTTCACGAGCCCCGGTCGGCACCTGCAGCCCTGATTGCCCTCGGCCTTGGAAGCGGGTCGCGCGTCCGAATGTGCTGGTGCCTCTCGGAATGGGCGGGGGAAGTCCTGGGGCCTGGAAACCGACTCGAGAGGAACCGAGCCAGGACGCGTGGCTTAGGGGTTTGATAGGAGCTATTCTTAAAGGAAAGGGACTGGAGTGAACTCCGAGTCCACGCCACTCTCTTCAGGTAGAACCCGCCCGGGTTATGGCAGATACTGGAGTCTGGCAACGCCCACGTTTCCCTAGAACCGCCCCCCCCCCCACCACCACCAAGCGGTGCCTCACAACCTCACAAACGGGGGCTGGTGGGGGCGGGGTTGGAAGTTGGGAGATGGTGCGCTCTGCAGACGAGCGGGGACTAGGTCCTGAGGGGACAGGAGGCCACCGGAGGGGCCCTGCAGAGAAGTGGCAGGGGCGGCTTCTTCCCCTACTGTGTCCCTGCCTTCCTCTGGCCAATTGGGCTCAGCTCAAAAGTCCTCTCCTACTAATTGCTCCCACATCACGGGTCTCTCGAGGCCCTCCCACTGGGCCTGCCTCTCTGCGCAGAGGAGGTGCTCCCGGCTTGGTGCACAAGCCAATGAAGGAGTGGGTGGATGGACCGTGAACAGGGAAAGCCCTGACTCCCAGCCTGAAGCTTTGGGCAGCAGCATTGGGGAATTTCAAGAAGTGAAGTGCACAGACGCCTTGAGAGCCCCCCAGGGCGGCTGCCCACTGTTCCTCAGTGCCCCCAGGTCACCCTACCTGAGTGTGTGTTGGATGTCAGCCAGGTGGTCTGTGTCCTGTGCTCACCTGTGTATATTATTTCCAATGTTCAGGTTATGGCGTCTACACATTCCCGAATTCTTTCTTTCGATATGAAGGGGAGTGGAAAGGAGGGAAGACCCACGGTAAGAAGCGTCTGTGGCCTCTTCCTGCAGCAGCTGCCTCACCGCCAACAGCCCATCTCCTCAGGGAGCTGGGGCGGGTGGGTGGCACCGGGAGCCAGTAGGACTGGGCCCTCACATTGTCACTATTGCCCGCGGCGTTGGGGCTCGCCGGACACGTCGCCCTGGTGCTGCCCCGCAGTGGGCCCCAAGGCCCGGGTTACGATGACCTCTCGGCCTGCCACCTTCACACAGGCAGGGGGACTGCACCTGGAAAACCCTCCCTGAGTTTTAGTTCGTCCGTGATCAAGTGGAAGTAATGGCAGCCGCTTTTATGGTTCATCTCCGATGAGAGGGAGCTCACCGCCTTCTGCAGAAAGTCTCAGCCGCAGAGGAGAGAGAGCAGGGCACGTCGGTGGGCACCCCCAGCTGGCCAACGGGCTGGCGTCTGTCTGCGGCTCTGCTGGCTCACGTCCATCCTCTGCTGGGTTTTCTACTGGAGAATCCGTCTGCTGATATTTTCTTTTCTTTTTTTAAAGACTATTTATTTTTAGAGAGAGGGGACGGGAGGGAGAAAGAGAGGGACAGAAACAGCAGTGTATGGTTGCCTCTCACACGGCCCTCACTGGGAACCTGGCCTGCAACCCAGGCATGTGCCCTGACTGGGAATCGAACTGGGACCCTCTGGTTCCCAGCCCGCGCTCAATCCACTGAGCTACACCAGCCAGGGCTTGGTGTTTTCTTACATGCATTCTTGTACGTGTCAGCTCCAGTATTTTCTGTACTTTTGACCTTTTGACTTCTATTGTAGTGTTTTTGCCACACAGAGACTTCTCAGTTTTATTCATATTTCTGGCTCTTCCTCCAGGCTGCACGTGAGGGTCACACCTGAGACTGCTCAGAGCCTGGCCTGGGCTGGGTGGTCATCCCTGTTGAAATGCATTCTTCAATGTCACCCTGTGTCCACAGGCTCTCTCCTTCTGCCCTTGCACTGACAGGCGAGGTGACCGGTGTCCCTGCTCAGGAGGTGTGGGACACCCAGTCCCCTCTGCACTTGCGATGGTTCCACAGTTACCTCGACCAGGACAGCAGAGTGCTCAGTCCTATGTCAAGAACATTTTTCAGCCCTGGCTGGTGTGGCTCAGTGGACTGAGTGCCAGCCTGCGAACCAAAAGGCCCCCAGTTCAATTCCCGGTCAGGGCACATGCCTGGGTTGTAGGCCAGGTGCCCAGTAGGGGGCGCAGGAGAGGCAACCACACATCAATGTTTCTCTCCTCTTTCTCCCTCCCTTACTCTCTGTCTCTAAATATAAATAAATAAAAAATTTTCAAAGAAGGTTTTTCATGACCAATGCACAGTTTGCAGAGCACACCCGCCGGATGAGAGGAGGCATGCCCACAGGGCGCCCCAAAGTCCGGCTCTTCCCCCTGAGCAACAGCCTGGCCACGCGCGGTCCCTCCCAGGTGCTGTGGGATGTCACGCTGTGGGATGTCACGCTGTGGCGTCTCTCGCCAGGCCGTGGGAGGCTGCTGTTCAAGGACGGGAGTTACTTCGAAGGCGAGTTTGTGGACGGGGAGATCACGGGCGAAGGCTGCCGGCACTGGGCCGCGACAGGTCAGCTCCAGAGTCACCTGGCGGCGTGCCGACTCCTGTCTCCCAAACCCTCTCCCTCTGGGCGCAGAAGGCACTTCCGTCCGTGCACTGGGGACCCCGGTTTCCCTGAGGTGTCTTGTACCAGCATGTGCCTGCCTGGGGCGGGGTGGTGGCGTCCTGCCCACGGCTTGGCCGGGGCTGTCCCCTGACCCTCAGACTGTCACGGGTGGGCGTGGCAGTCAGTCCTCAGTGGGGAGACGGCTCACCCCACACACCGGACACCGGAGCCCCCTGAGGGTCAGCATGGGGTGGACCCTGCGGGAACCGGGAGGGCAGGTCCAGACCCCCGCATCCTCTGTCCCCTCATCACCCAGAGTCGGGAATAAGACAAAGAGGCTCTGTTCTGAAGTGGCCCTGCTGCCACCAGGGCTCGGGGGACGGGCGGGGACACAGGAAGCCGCTCTGATCCCAAGCATGCGTTTCCCTTCCTCCTTGTGCACCCCAGGGAACACCTACTCTGGTCACTTTGTCCTGGGAGAGCCTCAGGGCCACGGCATCATGAAGTACGGAGCTGGGGGCTGTTACGAGGGGGCGCTGTCCCACGGCATGAGAGAAGGTCTGACGTCCACTGGAACTTGGGGCACGTTGGCAGTGCACCAGCACCCCCGCCCGACACGCGGACACACTGGGCTGGGTGGACTCGGGGACCCGCACTGGACCAGGGCACCTGGTGCCCCACGGGTCCAGGAGCCCAGCCCCTGCGTGGCCATGCCGGTGGGATGGAGGCGCGCGCTCCCCTCTGCCCCCAGAGCCATGTCTGCCCAGCGCTGCGTGTGCGGGGCCACACCTATGACATGAGTCACTACTGCGTGACAACCACCCAAAACCTAGTGGCTTGAAGCAACTGCCCTGTCACTGTTTGCTCACGGTCCCGCTCAGCAGAGTGGCCTGGGCTCAGCGAACAGGTCTTCTGGCCTGGTGTGGGGTCGCCGTACTGCTGCGGTCACGGCAGCCCAGCTGGGCTGGTGGCCCCCAGGGTCATCTCCGTGGCCTCAGGGCTCCCAGGGGCCTCAGCTGGCTCAGGCCCTCCTCACCCTGCTGGACAGAGCGAGACCGGAGGCCCAACCTGGGGGTGGGGGCGGGGACCGTGCTCCAGGAGGGTGGCAGGCGATGAACTCGGCCTGAAGGCCGGTGGCTCCTGGTTCCCGGAGGCTGAGCGGCCCCCAGAGGTGAGCGGGACGGGCAGTTGTCTGAGGTCTACTCACACCAGACGTGGGTCGCGCTTCCGACCCCTGGAACCAGAGAAGCCCAGACGCAGCACCGCAGACCCGTTCACACCAGTGTCCTGTCTGTCTGTAGAGCAGGTCCTCCAGCCGCCACGCCGGCTTCCCATGAACACCCCCCGCACACGGGTCAGACCCAGCAGCCGGTCACGCCCGCCACACAGCAGGGGGCTCCCGCCTGCACAGGGGTCTGGGCCCCTCAGTGCTGGCCCTGCCCCTCCCTCGGCCTGTGAGGCCTGGACCCGGGGCTGCGGCCCCAGGCGTTGAGGCTGCTGGTGCCAGACGACACCCCCACCCCCACCCCAGGGCAGCCGGGCCCCTTAGCCCAGGGTCCTGTGGCCTGTGGGTCCTGCCTTGTGCTCCAGGCCCCGCTGCCCTGCTCTGGGGAGGGTCCACCTGCCGCTGCAGGGTGGTGACACCAGTGGCTCTGCCCCAGGACACGGGCGTCTGGTGGACCAGGACGGGAACGTGTACCGGGGATCCTTCCACGGCAACAAGCAGCACGGCCAAGGGCACATGGCCTTCCGGTGAGTGTGTGGCTGACGCCTGCCCCGGGCCCAGGGCCCCGCGGGTTGGGTGCGGCTGGAGCAGAGTGTCTGCATGGTGTAGCACAAGCCCCGCCCCACACAGCACCCTCGGGAGGTCAGGAGGGTGGAGGGGCCGGCAGGGATCCCGGGCACCTTCCCCTCCCCCACAACCCTCCCCGAGCCCCGCACGCCGGGGGCCGGTGGCCGTGTGCCTGTCAGGACCGGCGCCTGGCGCCCCGGCGGCTCCGGCCATCTGCTCTGGGCCTATTTCTGCCTCGCTCCCGGCGGCGCACGCTGAGCCCGGTTGGAGGAGCCAGCCTGATGGGCGCCGCCACCTGGTCCCCCTGCCTGAGAGCGGCCTCTGCCTACGTCCCTCAGGAACGGCGACGCGTATGATGGCGACTGGGTCCAGGGCCAGCGTCAGGGCCACGGGGTGCTGCGCTGCGCGGACGGCTCCACCTACGAGGTATCTGGGCCTCCTCTCGGGGCGCCGCTCCCCTGCCGCTCTCCGTGACTTTGCGCAGAGAGGGCGACGGCGACTGTCCCCACTTTACTGGTGACAAAACTGAGGCTTGGAGGAGGCGTCGTGGGTGCCTGTCTGCTCTGTGGGGGGCCAGGCCCCCGTGCCCCCCCCACCGCCCACCCAGGTGCCGCTGCAGGTTGGGGCTGCGTGTGGGTGAGGAGGCTTGGGGGTGCCGGGAGCCCTCTCGGGACCCAGGGCTCAGGCTTCTTTCTGCCCCTGGACGCTGGCCTGTGTGCCGGATGGCGAAACACGAGCGGGAGCTGCGGTGGGGGTTGGCCTGCTCACGCCTGTGCCTGGTCAGCGCGGGAGCCCCCGGCGTGGACGAGCTGCCCCGCTGGACCTTTGAGCGCTGCCAGTGGCCAGAGCGCCTGCGCCGTCCGGTCTGGGCGTCGCCGTGCGAGCTGAGCCCCGCGTGGAGACGAGCCAGGGGGCCCCCACGGGTCAGAGTTCATTCTAGGCATCACGGGAGGCACCGGCAGGAGCCTGTAGCCTGATCTTTGTGTTCAGAGGTCCCTCTGGCTACGCGGGGGTCCTGCGGTCAGCGGGAGAGGTGCCGGGCCCACGTGGGGCAGGTGAAGGCCCTGGCCTCGCCGGCGGAGAGCTGAGCTGGTTCCTGAGCCCAAGCTGCCCCCCATCAAGGAGTGGAGGCCCTGCCCCAGGGAAACCAGCCCCGGGCCAGGCCAGCATCCTCTGTGCTCCTGGGCTTCTGTGTCCACTTTGCCCTGCCCCACAGGCCTCGGGGGCTGCAGGTGCTGATCTGCACCCGAGCTCCTTCACAAATGCTGTGTGGCCCACGGAAGCTCTGTCTGCGGGGCGTCCGTCCAGCCTCCTGGGACCGGCCTCGGGGCCCGCCACAAACCCTAGAGCTTCCAGGGAACTGCAGGGAGACCTGGGTGGTACCCCCTTCTGTCCTTCGCCAGCCTGGAGTCCGGTCACTTGCGGTGTCAGGTTTCACATCCTCAGCTCCTCACACCTCCCAACACCCCAAGGAAGGACCCGTCCACTCTATAGAGGCAGAAACCAGGCGCAGCGGGGCCCCCAGACCAGGCAGTGAGTGGCAGAGCCGCCTCAAGGCCCGGCTCCCACGCCCCCCAGACCCGGGCCACGGGCCTCACCAGGACGCGGGCAGTGTGGGCGTGGCTGGAAGAGAGCGATGGCTTTGTCCGCGAGGCCCGTCTGTGCCGCCGCCCCCAGGGTCGGGGCTGCCACCTGGGCATGGAGGTCTAGACACTTGGGGCCCAGCGCGGGCCTCAAGCTACTGGGTGCCTGCCGCCTGCCTGCTCACCACCAGGGGGCGGCCCAGCCCTGCCAGCGGCCTGCGGCTCCCCATTGGTACCGGGCTGGGCTTGGTGGGGGGCAGGGCAGCCTGGCCTGCAGCTTTGTGGGAAGGGTGAGGAGGAGGCAGCTGCCTGGACTGTGGCCCCTCGGTGTCCCAAGCCGCCCTGGCCCGGCCTGCAGACGCCAGGATCCCGACAGGCCCTCAGGGGAGGCAGCGGTGTCACCAACTTGCCGTGCTGTTCAGATGAGCACGTGTCCCACTCCTGCGGGATCCTGGTCTTCTGCCCTGCGTGTCCCCAGCGTTCAGACACTGCCTGCCTGCCCATCACGCTGCACGGTGGTGCCCGCACCCTGTGGACACTCCTGTGCAGTGGGACGACCTGGCTATGCCTGAGGCCTGGACACGCTGCCCCAGGGCCCTGACCGACGTGCCACCGGGTTCCGAGTGGGGTGGATCCAGGTCCGTCTGGGCACGGCAGGTGCAGAAGCAGCCCCAGGAAAGGCACGGTGACTCTCCTCAGAGAAAACCAGCCTCAGGCAGCTGGAAAGTGCTTCCTGAAACGAGAGGAGGGTCCAGGACTTAATTCCGACAGTGTATTCCAAGGCGTTCGGAGCGGGGAAGCACCCACGGGGTCCTTCTCCCTCACCCGGCACGTGGAGGCCAAGTGCCGTCACAGAGACGGGCACGGGGTGGGCCAGCCTGACACTCAGCCCGGAGCACCAGCGGCCGAGCCGGCGGGGGCGGGGACGGGGCGCGGCGCCCCCACCAGGGCCCCGGCCCCTCAGTCGCACGCTGGCTGTCGCAGCCTCCTTCCCCCGTATCACGCCAGCCACACAGGGGTCCTCGCCGGGCCCGCCTGGGCAGGGCGGAGGGACAGCGGCGTGTGCCCTGTGCCCCTCCCTGTCTGGTCCTGGCCTCCGGTGAGGAGACCCCGCACCCCCTGGAGCCGGCCCCCACGCGACGACGCATTAACCCGCCCGATCCGCAGCTGGTCACGCTGTGGGTGTGCGTCGGGGGTCTGAAGAAGGGCAGGCATTTCCCAGGCGTGGTTTACGGCATCCACTGCACGCGTCCACGCCACGGCGGTGGCACTGCTCACTGGGTCGTGTCACCGGTTCTGATCCGTGTTGAAGTCTCAAAGCCGCGCTCGCCCAGAACAGCGCCCCGGGCCCGCCTCGTGGTGCCCCTCCTCAGTGACCAGCGGTGACTGCACAGGGCCCCGCCCCTTGGTGGGGAGCCTGGCTTCGGGGTCCCACGGGCAGCGCTCAGGGCTGCAGCCCGCAGGGGCCGGTCCCCCAGGCCCGTCCACACCGGCCACACCCAGGGCACCTGGGCCTGGAGCGCAGCCTCAGCCACGCTTCCTTCCCCGTGTTCCTTTTCCCGGCCCGTGGCTCCCATTCTGGAGACCCGGGGTCCCCTGTGGGCAGCACCCCCAACCGGGGCAGCAACTGCAGCCCCTGCCCCCAGCCCAGCTGCCAACCGCCCTGGGCCCCCTTGGAGGGCCGGCCGCGCGGGAACCGGGCCGACTGGCTTCTGAGGCACAGCGACTAGAACCAGACGGGCCGCCGGCTAATTCTGACAGCAGAAATTCACAGTCGTATAAAATGCTCTTCCCATCTCGAAATTTTCCACAGAAGTGATCTTCCTGCTGTTTCAAGCTACTCACCCCCCACCCCCACCCCCCGTCGTGTGCGAGGCTTAGAAAGAGGCCCGTGGTGGGGGCGGCCGCGCGGGGAGCGGCAGGCGGCCTCGCTGGGGCGCGCAGCGGTGTGGGCGCGAACGGGCCCCCGTGGGCCTTTTCGTCGCGGAGCAGACACTGTGGGCTGCGTGGAGGCTCGGCCCCCTCTCCCGGGCCCGGCACCAGTGCAGCGTCTCTCACTGGGAGGCTCTTCCTGCTGAAAAGCGGGCCCTTCCGCGCCGTGCCGTTCGTGCTTCCTGCAGGCGCCGCTGCTCCCCCACGTCCTGGCTTCGTGGCTTCCCACGGGGGGAGTGTTTTTCCAACCACGAGGTGCATGGCGTTCAGCGGCAGGGCGAGTCCCCGCCCTCAGGACAGTGGTTTCCAGCCTGCGGTCCCAGGGGCCCGTGCAGCCCGGGAGGGGGACGCAGGTCGCCCCCCGTGCCCCGCGTCCGGGCGGCGTGGAGCCGGCCTGAGCCCCACGCTTCTCTCTGCAGGGACAGTGGCATCACGGCGCCTTCAGCGGCCTGGGCAGCATGGCCCACTGCTCCGGGGTGGTCTACCGCGGGGTGTGGATCAACGGCCACCCAGTGGGTAGGTGTCGCCTGCCCCCCGCCCCCGGGCCACGCAGGAGCCTCCAGTGGGGTCGCCTCTGGGTCTGGCTGCGGCTTCTCAAGTCACGTGGGAGGTGTTGGACCCCGAGGGGGTGGGGCTGGGATGGAGCGGAATCTGACATCCCACGTGAGAAGCACGTTCCAGTGTAGCTCCAAAGGGCTCACGACCTGCAGGCCCCGCCTGACCTGGGACCCTAGGGCAGGTCCTCTAGTCACGGGTCCCCCCCAACAGGGCCTGTGCCTCAGCACCCCCATCCTCCTCCGTCCTGCCCCCGTCTGAGCTCCCTGCTCTGTGACGTGAGCCTGCAGGGGCCTCCTCTGGGGGCTGCCTCCCCCACCCCGTGTTGCCCCCAGGCATTAAAGTGGGTCCCCACCTTGCTAGTCTCCAGGGCGGGGTGCCACCCCGGCACCCTTGGTGGAGAGAGGCCCCAGGGGCGCCTATGTCAACTGCCCCAGCCCACAAGGGTACCTGCTGAGCCAGATGGATGCCTGGGTGGGGGCCAAGGTCCTGGGAGGGGAAGGGGCCAGGGCTCTGGGGCAGGAGTCCCGGCCCCCAGGACACACCCCTGGGGGTGCACAGCCACCCCACAGCCAGGGTTCAGGGCTGGGCCCAGGTGCCCCTGCTCAGGTGGAGCCCCTAGAGGAGACCCTGGATCCTCCTGGCCCCCCAGCCTCAGGCAGAGCCCCAGGTCCACCTCTTAGTGGCCTCACCTTGGGGAGGAACCCAGGTATCCCCAGCCCCCTCTCGAGTCCCTGTCAGAACCCCTGGGTGGGACGTGGCCTCGCTCCCCCAATCAGAGTCCTGGCCGGCCGCTCACTCCCCACCCCCCACCCCACACGCACCTGGTGGACACTCTGCAGCCCCTTCAACCCAGTCTGGTCCACTCTGAAGTGGCTGCTTCCGAAGACGGCAGCTGGGCCTGGGGTGGCAGTCCCGCCTCAGTCTCAGTGACGCCTGGGCCACTTCTCTGGGGGAGGGACGCCATCTGCAGGCTGGGACCACCCATTAGGGGAGAGGCCCTGCCGGTAGGTGGGACCCCACCGTGGGCAGGTGGGCAGGCAGCACTCAGCACCCAGCAACGCCGCCTCCGCTGTCTCCCAGCCCGAGCCGTGAGGACCGTGATTCTGGGCCCGGAGGTGATGCACGTGGCCCCCGGCTCTTCCTTCCCGGTGCGTGTGCAGCTGCAGCAGGAGAACGGAGCTGCGGCCGAGAGTGAGCATCCCCGCAGGGGTGGACCGACCTTCTCAGAGCAATGAACAGGCGTCAGGTTCTCGGACAGGAAGCCACGCGTGTGGCAGCTCATGTGTGGGTGTGTGTGGACACGTGCTCTGTGTGCCCGGGTGTGCATGAGCGCGTGTGTGTGCCCGTGGTTGTCACACACCTCGTGGAGCAAGGGGACAGTGACTGAGCCCTGCCTGCCTCTGCGTGGCCAGGCTCCGCCCGGCACAGGGAGAGGCCCTCGTCCTCCGGGGACCCCAGCAAGGACTGGTTCCCGGCCCTCGGGGCTGCTCTCGCGTGACCCGGCCAGCCCCGAGGTGCTGCGGCGTGTGTGGGGGGGAGGCGGACACGCTGACGTCCCACAGCCCTTCCTTCCCAGCGAGGAGTGAGCACC